>OU343218.1:168139765-168164525 GCA_910596185.1 Chrysanthemum makinoi
CGTTTTCGTACACAATATTTTTTTCCGAAGAAATACAAAGGTATGTATTTCCCAGGTCGTTTTCCCAACGAGGGATGAATGGAATAAACAACTCGCGTCGCGTGATTCGGGATTCGAATGGATAAAAAGGATTTTGATTGATTTCTAAACTACGGTGCGAGAATAATAAAGGAAAGAAATTATAACAACTAAATCTATGATGCAATGAAGGAAATGCAACTAATTATGCAAGATTAAACTAAAACGCAATTAAACGTGAATTAATGAAACGTGAATTAAATGCAACTACTCTAATTTTAAACCGTAAAAATGAACTACTATTTTTCTACAGCTAAGAATGATGTTTAAAACTTATTAGTGAATTAAAACTATTTTTTTTGGATGTTTCTAGATTTATTTTGAATTAAAAACTAATTTAAGACATTTAAAATAGAGCTAAAATACTAAACTTTTAGGAAAACAAGCAAGAAAATTACAAAACTATTTTTCAAAAATCAAATTTAACTAAAAAGAATTTTTATAACTGGAATCACATTTTTCTGACTTTTTCTCAATTTATTATGAATTTAATACTATTTAAAACTAATTAAAATGCTAGAAAATACTATTTAAACTAAGAAAATTCTGGAAAAATACTTTTTATGACTTTTTGAATATTATAAACCTAATAAAATTGAAATTGTATTTTTCTGAGCTTTTGCTAATTTATTTGAATAAAATGCTATTTAAAAATGCTAGAAAATGACATAAAATGCAGAAAAATAGAAAATGAATAGTGAAAAATATGAAAACTTCTAGTAAACTATAAAATAATAATGAGAACCCAGGAAAAATAACAGAAACTATTTTGGAGCTCAAGAACTATGATTTGGGAACACTACTTGAATGAATAAGCACTTGAAATAAGCTAGAAGCAACAATAAGCCACTATAAGCTACCTACTCCTAAAACTAACCTATACTAACTGGAAATAAGATATTGCAACTGTTTTGGATCAATAAGCTCAAGCAAAAGGAGATTTAAGCACAAAACAAGTTTCTAGCTTAAAGTCCAAACTGACCTTAAGCCCACTTTGAGCACGATTTAACCAACTTAGAAAAATCATAAAATTAAACTAAAATAACCACGGTAACAACCACCAACCAAAGATTTGGAATCCATAATTTCAGATAAAATGGACTTAATATGAGGAAATTAAAAATAAAAAACTAAAGCCTATTAGGATGCTAAACTAACAGTCACGGCAGAGACAAATAAGCATTATGCGAGCTGAATAAGCACTTAGAAGAGCTGAAATCAAATCTAACTAAGCTAAACATACATCTAATCAAAACCTATACCTATCCTAGATAAACTAATCGACAAATGAAAGGAACAAATTAAAACGACAAGCTGAATGGAAAAGATTATGCGATTTAAAAAAACTAATCCCTACTGGGTTCTAGGAAAGCAGTAAAGGCAAAATCAGGTTCAGGCTTAATCCTAAGTCTCTTGAACAAGCGAAATCAAACCTAAATAATAAAGGAATAAGCTAAAAATGGGGCTAGAAACACTTACTTGGACAGAAAATGCGCGATGGTGCGAGGCGCATCTCATCCAAACCCCAACTTTGAGCAAGCTAGACTTATTCAAAAGATTTTTCGAATTTTTTTTTTTCTTTTGTGCATGATAATAACACCTATTGAACTTGTGATTTTTAATTTTTAATAATTTTTGTGACAAAGTAAGCGGATTTAGATGACTAGAAAGTTGGCAAAAACTACTTTTGGACAAAGTCAACGGATTTGAAGAAACACTTGAAAATGCATTTTAGACTTAAGAAACTTGAAACTATGATTGATATCACTCTCAAAACGGCAACTAATACCAAATATACCAAAAGCTACTAATCTATGTAAGTGAGATACTCTAATAACTTGACTTCAACCAAACACTCCTTAAAACATATGTATCTTGAGATGAACCTTAGAGCAATGTGGAATATGACTAAGATTGAATCACAATCAACAAAGTAACACTAACCTCAACTTTTTAACACATTAAAGCTAAAAATTAACCAGAAATCAATTTGACTTTTGATCTTTGACTAATATTGACTTTGCTTAAAAACTGAAGTTAAGAACAATTAAGAGAAAAGTGAGCTCATACAAGCTTTAACAAGCTTATATGAGCTTAAATGAGCAGTGATTGAAAACTGAAAAACGGATTGGAGACAAATGAATTTGACAAGGTAAACTTAAATTGCATTAAACCAAAAGCAAACTTACATCAATGGAAATGAAATTACATTTTAACATAAAAATTACACTATAAAAACGATTAAATGACATGAGAATAAAAGGTCAAAAATTCCTCTAAGACTTGAGAAATTGGACAAAGAGCTATGTGACTGAAGAAGAGCTTTTATAGCTGAGCAGGATGCTTGGGAAGGTTCTGGTACATCAAATCACGACCCTTGATCAACATTCTTGTCATCTCTTCATTCCTCAGCCGTTGGATCATATGGGTGATGTGTCTTGGCCAATGAGGTTGCTCCAATCATCCAGGCTGGCAATCCAGGCGTGTGCACCTCTGACACGTTGTCAGATTCTAGAAGCTATTTTTAAGTGTGAGTAAAAGTTGGGATGTACCAGGGTAAGTTTGGGGATAAGAGAGAAACAGTAACTGTTGGTTGATTTTATCTTTGGGCGCGCTGGTTCAGGGGTGGGTTGTTTATTTTTATTTGACTTTGGGTGGGTAAAGTTTGACCGGGTCATGTGGTATAAATGGTATGGACGGGTTGGGGATCCGGGTATAGGAGTGGATAGATATTGGACCGGGTAAAGGTTTGTGTTGATTGGGCTTTGGGTTTGTGAAGATATTGGACCATAGGCTTAATTGGATCTAGGATTTAATTTGGACTTATGTGTATATTCAAGGACTAATATGGCCAATTATGAAAATCCAGGGATCAAAATGTAAATCGAAATTATCTTCCAAGGGCCATTGTTGCCATTCTTCAAATAAGCAAGGACCAAATTTGCCAACTTTGAAAATTCCAAGGACTAAACATGACAATGAATCTTGAGGACTAAAACTGCCATTTTGAGAATTGATTGTCAAAAGTTGCAAATTCCTTTCCCAGCCTTGGCTTTTAGCATTCTTCTTTCTCGTGCTTTCGGTTTTCTTGGTTTTGGCTTTCTTTTTGTCTGTTTCATCGTATCCGTACCTGCACAAGCAAAAACTCAAGAAACACGCAAATATTAAGCATTAACGGCTCTTTCTTGGTTATTTTGGGTCAGTTTTGATAAACAAAAGATATGTGTTTAAGAACATATCAAAATACCGAACCCGAGACCATTGTGCGTGTCCCCACACACAATGCAATCAACTCACGCTTCTAAAACCAAGGATTTCAATCTCTTTCTACTAAACCTATGAAGAAGTAGCAAAGATTCCTCAAAAGAGATTAAGAACCCTTAATTCTAAAAACGCCTCGTTTACCTTTTATTTCACATATAGATATTACGATTAAGCACATTCCGATTATGAGTGACGGTTTGTTGAATTTTCATGTCGATCAATAACTCCAACATTTTTCAAACGACACGTTAGGATCACGGAGTAGAAAACACAACACAGCGTGAAGTGACCATACGGATAGAATACATCGTCCCTGATTTTTCACAAGTCCCCAAACTAAGCGTAAAATCAAAATCATTGCTACATATGATTCTAGATGCTAACATTACCCATGGAAGTTACTTGTGTAATTACCTTTTGCTCCCATTTTCCTATTTGTCTCTAGATTTTTTTATATTTTTGTGAGACATGAATTTCTTCAAGTTTCTCGTTTCGATAAATTTTATTCCGATAAAGATATAAAGCTAAGTCGCTAATTAGTTATCCACCTTCCCTCGAAAACCATTGCACACAAGAATGAGGTCCACATCAAGGTCATAATTTCACACGATTTAGGGAGAATATCCTTTTATGTGACGAGAACTCATCTACGAGTCAGAGACGAAGCTTTTATTTAGACATCTCCGGATCCGAAGTTTGGCTTAACACTATTTGGCACACATTTGCATTTTTCAATTTAGGCCCTTGGTCTTTTTAACCACTAACTCAACGGGATTACCGTTTTATCAGGAGTCTTATTATGACTTTGGATTTTCCTCTGCCTTTATAGAAGTCTATGACAACTTTTATAGCTTTGGATTTTTTAATTTTAAAACATTTGGGCTTTATTTCATGTTAATTTTGTGCCAAACTCCAAACCCTACGGCTTTTATAACAATAGAAACAATAGCAGCAACTATCAGGAATCAGTTGTCTATTACACAGAACACTGACATTACCTCGATGTGTACCCAACTCTCATGGGCAAAGATTCTCTAAAGAAGACAAAAAACTAACTATCGTCAAAAACTCGACATCTCTAATTATTATTAGCAGATATGGGGTGAAACAATTTTGTGGGAACAAAAGCCATAAGTACCTTCGATGGGCTCTAAAGAGAACCAACTACTCCCCGCTTAGCATCTAAACTCATAAGTAACTCTATCATTTCTCGATCTCCGCAAATTTAAAATCCCAAATAATGAGATCAGCGGATGCTTAGCCGATAATTTTAGATTATCTATGGTTAAGGGAACAAGCTAGGGCTCACAGGTCAAGTCAGAGTATTTCACTCTCACCATTGGAAAGTCAACAAGGTGTCAAAACATATATTAACTTAGCAAATGCTTTGTCTAAATGAAATTAAGTCATGCATATTTAAAATCACTCAAGGAAACTTGCAAATTCTTGGCCTTGTGAGCTAGAATTCGCATTTTATAGCTTCTTGTCTAAGAGACTAGCAAACTTTTCAATCAAAAAGACTTAACAAAAGCTTCAAAAAAAATTTAAATTTTCTCATTTATAGCACAATTTTTTCATTTTCTAAGGAAAAACGGGGTTGCGAGAGTTCACGACAAAACAAGCAAGTCGGTCAAATCAAATCGAAGATTACCCTACCCCAGACTAGAACGAAACATTGTCCTCAATGTTTAAAAACAAGGGTATCAACGAAAATCTAAAATCCGTTTATTAAGTATGTTCAAAGATAAACGTTAGTCGATAAGATTTTGGATATCGGATTTCCATCAGCATCGATCATGAAACTCGAGTAGAGAAAATGACAAACTTCGAGCATGAGAGACTTCATATCGGGAATCTGAACAACATCACAAACAACCAAACCATCGAAGAGGCTAACCCCTTCATGTCACTTATTAGAAAATAGAAAGAAGATAGAGATAAGAATGGGGTGCCTCCCACTGACTCTTGTTTTTACCGAGTTGCAGTGCTAGCGACTCGTCCCGAATTCATTTGTCCGGGGAGGAAAGTGGTAGAGAATACAGGTCAAAAGCGGTGTCCTCATTCACGAAAGAATGAGGCGGGTGGGTCGGGAGGGAAAGAAAATGTCGGGCTCCGGCACATACGGATGACTCGCCAAACTCACATAAGGCATATGAAAGATCGATCCATCATCCGGTTTTGGGTGGGCGAAAGGATGACGGATAGAAATGAGAAAACTCAAGAAAGACGGGAGCTCATGGTAGCGGATAAGAGGTTTAGGCTCACAAATGAAGCATCCATCCAGGGATCCTTATCTCCGGATATGATTTTAACAAAAGCTCATCAATGCATATCCCGGGTTTAAAGATTTTGTCTTCACATGTGGGCTCAACGGGATAAGTGAGGGTTGACTCAATAGAGGAAGGAGAATCATCATTTAGCAAGCTTTCAAGAAAAAGGACATCTTGATCAGAGTCGCACCCGTCTTCAATACCCGTGGTATTGGATCATCAAGAAATAAGTCGATTTCTTCCATATCAGAATCATAAGGCATATTATCAAGAATATCGTCTTCAATTACTTTAGTCAATTCATCAATCTCCATAATATCTTGATTATCGATTCATCACTTTCTTCATCTTGCATAACATCACATGACCGGGAGAAAGTTGAACACAGAGATGGGACAAGTGGTGTGCTCTGAGAGCTAGCAATATCCACCACTTCCGTTGTGGTCTCCGAATCGGACTCAAAATCTTTGTCGAAAAGAGGATTAACCGCCCAAAAGGTATAGTCATCCTTGAATTCAAAAAGTGGATTTGAGAAAATCCCGGAAGTAACCTCGGTGATGTCAAAAGAATCACATAAAAGCGAATCACAATCACACGAGATACATCTCGGACTCACTTGGGCTTGGGTCAAGGCTCTCAACACTAGACGATTCCGTTTCCGGAATAGTGCTAAGAGGCTCATCCCCCATTATGAGAGTCAACGGGATCAATAATGTTTGTAGAAATATGATCATCGACCTCTTCCAAAAGGACGTCACACTCTCTCCCGACGGTGTGAGGGAAGGGGAAGAGTCGGAAATGAAAGGCTCGAAACGGGGTGGGTTCAAAGACAAACTTTCATAATATTCTTTCATTTGGATGGAATCCTCATCATCATCTTCAATGTAAGTCTCGAGCCATCGGGTACGTCTTTCAAGTGCTTGCTCCTCAATTCGTATTTCTTCAAGACACTTTTCAATCTGAGCTTCGTTTTTCTTGAGTAATTCTAACATAGATCTTTCGTTTCGAGATGCTCGATCTTCGGCAAGTAATTCACCATACGTTTTCTGATGAGGATCTTTTTCTATACCATGTTTATCCATAAATTCTTCGAGTATATTAATACATCGTTGGAACCTATCTTGAGGAATTTCTGAGGAGGTTGTTGTTGAATCTCTTGGTATTGTGGAGGTGGGTCATAAGAATAGTCATAATTATCACAAGGAACTTGCTCGTAAACAAGCGGGTTCTGCATTTGACAATCGGATTTAAAGTGCGGACCTCCACAATACTCACAACAGTATGATTGTTGTGACGGGTTTGGTGAAGTATATGGATAAGGTTCATAACCAAAGGTTGTATTGTTAATTTGGGCTTGACATTGAAAACCTTGGTGAGGACCTCCACAATACTCACAAGAGTATGACTCCGTCTCATGGTATGGGGATTGGTTAAGGAAATCGGTCGTTTCATTGTAGGGATGTTGGTCGTGAACAAACTCGTTTCCGTATTCACAATGCTACATCCGGGACAATTCACCCATTTGAGGTCCCCACACCATTGACAACCATAATGGTAAGACGAAGACATCGAGAAGAATTATACGAATAAGAGGGATAAGAGAAAGAATTGACGGTTCAGAGAGTAAAGAAGATTATTTTTGGGTTTTTAATAAAAGCAAACATAAAAGGAAAACAAATTATGAAAAGAAAAATCTTTTTGGATTTTTAATAAAAGGGATATTTACAAAAACAACGATAACTTCACAGGGAAGGATCTTCAAATGCCTTGAATCGAGACGGAATCGGAAACTCACTACATGCCCTCCCGGCGGGCATGGTCGTTTGATTTTTGATTTAATCGTTTTCATTTTTCAGATATTTTTTGATACAAAGGTATGTATTTCCAGTCGTTTTCCCAACGAGGGATGAATGGAATAAACAACTTCGGCGTCGTGATTGGGATGAATGGATAATAAGGATTTTGATGATTTCTAAACTACGGTGCGGGGAATAATAAAGGAAAAGAAATTATAACAACTAAATCTATGATGCAATGAAGGAAATGCAACTAATTATGCAAGATTAAACTAAAACGCAATTAAACGTAATTAATGAAACGTGAATTAAATGCAACTACTCTAATTTTAAACCGTAAAAATGAACTACTATTTTTCTACAGCTAAGAATGATGTTTAAAACTTATTAGTGAATTAAAACTATTTTTTTTTTGATGTTTCTAGATTTATTTTGAATTAAAAACTAATTTAAGACATTTAAAATAGAGCTAAAATACTAAACTTTTAGGAAAACAGGCAAGAAAATTACAAAACTATTTTTCAAAAATCAAATTTAACTAAAAAGAATTTTTATAACTGGAATCACATTTTTTTTGACTTTTTCTCAATTTATTATGAATTTAATACTATTTAAAACTAATTAAAATGCTAGAAAATACTATTTAAACTAAGAAAATTCTGGAAAAATACTTTTTATGACTTTTTGAATATTCTAAACCTAAGAAAATTGAAATTGTATTTTTCTGAGCATTTTCTAATTTATTTGAATAAAATGCTATTTAAAAATGCTAGAAAATGACATAAAATGCAGAAAAATAGAAAATGAATAGTGAAAAATATGAAAACTTCCAGTCAACTATAAAATAATAATGAGAACCCAGGAAAAATAACAGAAACTATTTTGGAGCTCAAGAACTATGATTTGGGAACACTACTTGAATGAATAAGCACTTGAAATAAGCTAGAAGCAACAATAAGCCACTATAAGCTACCTACTCCTAAAACTAACCTATACTAACTGGAAATAAGATATTGCAACTGTTTTGGATCAATAAGCTCAAGCAAAAGGAGATTTAAGCACAAAACAAGTTTCTAGCGCTAAAGTCCAAACGGCCCTTAAGCCCCTACTTTGAGCACTGATTTAACCAACTTAGAAAAATCATAAAATTAAACTAAAATAACCCTGTTAACAAACACCAACCAAAGAGCTGGAATCCATAATTTCAGATAAAATGGACTTAATATGAGGAAATTAAAAATAAAAAACTAAAGCCTATTAGGATGCTAAACTAACAGATCAGACAGACAAATAAGCACTATGCTTGAACTTGAATAAGCACTTAGAAGAGCTGAAATCAAATCTAACTAAGCTAAACATACATCTAATCAAAACCTATACCTATCCTAGATAAACTAATCAGCAAATGAAAGGAACAAATTAAAAGCACAAAGCTGAATGGAAAGATTATTGCAGATTTAAAAAACTAATCCTAACAGGTTCTAGGAAAACAGTAAAGGCAAATCGGGTTGACTTAATCCTAAGTCTCTTGAAGAAAGCGAGAAATCAAACCCTAAATAATAAAGGAATAAGCTAAAAATCAGGGCTAGAAACACTTACTTGGACGAGAAAATGCCTGATGGTAGGGCACATCTCATCCAAACCCCGACTTTGAGCAAGCTGCTTATTCAAAAGATTTTTCTGAATTTTTTCTTTTGTGCACAGTAAATAACACCTATTGAACTTGTGATTTTTAATTTTTAATAATTTTTGTGACAAAGTAAAAACTGATTTAGATGACTAGAGAAAGTTGGCAAAAACTACTTTTGGACAAATTCAACGGATTTGAAGAAACACTTGAAAATGCATTTTAGACTTAAGAAACTTGAAACTATGATTGATATCACTCTCAAAACGGCAACTAATACCAAATATACCAAAATCTACTAATCTATGTAAGTGATACTCTAATAACAGCTTCAAACCAAACACTCCTTAAAACATATGTAATGCAGATGAACCTTAGAGCAATGTGGAATATGACTAAAACTGAATCATCAACAAAGTAACACTAACCTCAACTTCTTAACACATTAAAGCTAAAATTAACAAATCAATTTGACTTTTGATCTTTGACTAATATTGACTTTGCTTAAAACCTGAAGTTAAGAACAATTAAGAGAAAAGTGAGCTCATACAAGCTTTAACAAGCTTATATGAGCTTAAATGGCGATGATTGTGAAAACGGTTGGAGGCAAATGAATTTGACAAGGTAAACTTAAATTGCATTAAATCAAAAGCAAACTTACATCAATGGAAATGAAATTACATTTTAACATAACAATTACACTATAAAAACGATTAAATGACATGAGAATAAAAGGTCAAAAATTCCTCTAAGACTTGAGAAATTGGACAAAGAGCTATGTGGTGAAGAAGAGCTTTTATATAGCCGGCAGATGCTTGGGAAGGTTCTGGTACATCAAATCACGACCCTTGATCAACATTCTTGTCATCTCTTCATTCCTCAGCCGTTGGATCATATGGGTGATGTGTCTTGGCCAATGAGGTTGCTCCATCATCAGTGGCAATCGGTGTGCACCTCTGACACGTTGTCAGATTCTAGAAGCTATTTTTAAGTGTGGGTAAAAGTTGGGATGTACCAGGGTAAGTTTGGGGATAAGAGAGAAACAGTAACTGTTGGTTGATTTTATCTTTGGGCGCGCTGGTTCAGGGGTGGGTTGTTTATTTTTATTTGACTTTGGGTGGGTAAAGTTTGACCGGGTCATGTGGTATAAATGGTATGGACGGGTTGGGGATCCGGGTATAGGAGTGGATAGATATTGGACCGGGTAAAGGTTTGTGTTGATTGGGCTTTGGGTTTGTGAAGATATTGGACCATAGGCTTAATTGGATCTAGGATTTAATTTGGACTTATGTGTATATTCAAGGACTAATATGGCCAATTATGAAAATCCAGGGATCAAAAATGTAAATCTGAAATTATCTTCCAAGGGCCATTGTTGCCATTCTTCAAATAAGCAAGGACCAAATTTGCCAACTTTGAAAATTCCAAGGACTAAACATGACAATTCTGAATCTTCAGGGACTAAAACTGCCATTTTGAGAATTGATTGTCAAAAGTTGCAAATTCCTTTCCCAGCCTTGGCTTTTAGCATTCTTCTTTCTCTCGTGCTCGGTTTTCTTCGGTTTTGGCTTTCTTTTTGTCTGTTTCATCGTATCCGTACACTTATAAGCAAAACTCAAGAAAACGCAAATATTAAGCATTAACGGCTCTTTCTTGGTTATTTTGGGTCAGATTTTGATAAACAAAAGATATGTGTTTAAGCACATATCAAAATACCCAGACGAAACCATTGTCGTGTCCCCACGCAATGCAATCAACTCACGCTTCTAAACTAAGGATTTCAATCTCTTTCTACTAAACCTATGAAGAAGTAGCAAAGATTCCTCAAAAGAGATTAAGAACCCTTAATTCTAAAAACGCCTCGTTTACCTTTTATTTCACATATAGATATTACGATTAAGCACATTCCGATTATGAGTGACGGTTTGTTGAACTTTCATGTCGATCAATAACTCAAACATTTTTCAAGCGACCGCGTTAGGATCACGGAGTAGAAAACACAACACAGCGTGAAGTGACCATACGGATAGAATACATCGTCCCTGATTTTTCACAAGTCCCCAAACTAAGCGTAAAATCGAAATCATTGCTACATATGATTCTAGATGCTAACACTACCCATGGAAGTTACTTGTGTAATTACCTTTTGCTCCCATTTTCCTATTTGTCTCTAGATTTTTTTATATTTTTGTGAGACATGAATTTCTTCAAGTTTCTCGTTTCGATAACTTTTATTCCGATAAAGATATAAAGCTAAGTCGCTAATTAGTTATCCACCTTCCCTCGAAAACCATTGCACACAAGAATGAGGTCCACATCAAGGTCATAATTTCACACGATTTAGGGAGAATATCCTTTTTATGGCGACCGAGACAACTCATCTCTGAGTCCGAGAGGCGAAGCTTTATTTAGACATCTTCCGGATCCGAAGTTTGGCTTAACACTATTTCAGCACATTTGCATTTTTTCAATTTAGGCCCTTGGTCTATTGAACCACTAACTCAACGGGATTACCGTTTTATCAGAAGTCTTATTATGACTTTGGATTTTCCTCTGCCTTTATAGAAGTCTATGACAACTTTTATAGCTTTGGATTTTTTAATTTTAAAACATTTGGGCTTTATTTCATGTTAATTTTTGTGTCAAACTCCAAACCCTACGGTTTTTATAACAATAGAAACAATAGCAACAAACTATCAGGAATCAGTTGTCTATTACACCGTAACACAGCGATTACCTCGATGTGTACCCAACTCTCATGGGCAAAGATTCTCTAAAGAAGACAAAGAACTAACTATCGTCAAAAACTTGACATCTCTAATTATTATTAGCAGGATATGGGGAATTGAAACAATTTTGTGGGAACAAAAGCCATAAGTACCTTCGATGGGCTCTAAAGAGAACCAACTACTCCACGCTTAGCATCTAAACTCATAAGTAACTCTATCATTTCTCGATCTCCGCAAATTTAAAATCCCAAATAATGAGATTCGCGGATGCTTAGCCGATAATTTTTAGATTATCTATGGTTAAGGGAGCAAGCTAGGGCTCAACACGCGGTCAAGTCGAATTCTATTCCTACTCTCACCGTGAAAGTCAAAAAGGTGTCAAAACATATATTAACTTAGCAAATGCTTTGTCTAAATGAAATTAAGTCATGCATATTTAAAATCACTCAGGGAAACTTGCAAATTCTTGGCCTTGTGAGCTAGAATTCGCATTTTATAGCTTCTTGTCTAAGAGACTAGCAAACTTTTCAATCAAAAAGACTTAACAAAAGCTTCAAAAAAAATTTAAATTTTCTCATTTATAGCACAATTTTTTCATTTTCTAAGGAAAAACGGGGTTGCAAGAGTTCACGACAAAAAACAAGCAAGTGCGGTCAAATCAAATCGAAGATTACCCTACCCCAGACTAGAACGAAACATTGTCCTCAATGTTTAAAAACAAGGGTATCAACGAAAATCTAAAATCCGTTTATTAAGTATGTTCAAAGATAAACGTTAGTCGATAAGATTTTGGATATCGGATTTCCATCAGCATCGATCATGAAACTCGAGTGTAGAAAATGACAAACTTCGAGCACGAGAGTCTTCATATCGGGAAAATCCTGGACAACATCACAAACAACCAAACACGAGAAATCGAATAGGCTAACCCCTTCATGTCACTTATTAGAAAATAGAAAGAAGATAGAGATAAGCATGGGGTGCCTCCCACGAAGCGCTACTGGTTTTGGTTACCGAGTGCTAGCTGACTCGTCCGATTCATTTGTCCTTGGGGAAGAAAGTGGTAGAGATACAGGGTCAAAAGCGGTGTCCTCATTCCGAAAGAATAATGAGGCGGGTGGGTCGGGGAGGGAAAATGTCGGGCTCCAGCACATACGGAATGACTCCTTCCAAACTCACATAAGGCATATGAAAGATCGATCCATCATCCGGCGGTTTTGCGGGTGGACGAAAGGATGACAGATAGAAATGAGAAAACTCCAAGAAAGACGGGAGCTCATGGTAACGGATAAGAGGTTTAGGCTCACAAATGAAGGCATCCATCCGAGGATCCTTATCTCCAGATATGATTTTAACAAAAAGCTCATCAATGCATATCCTGGGTTTAAAGATTTTGTCTTCACATGTGGGCTCAACGGGATAAGTGAGGGTTGACTCAATAGAGGAAGGAGAATCGTCATTAAGCAAGCTTTCAAGAAAAAGGACATCTTGATCGAGTCGCATCCCGTCTCTCAATACCGGCGTATTGGATCATCAAGAAATAAGTCGATTTCTTCCATATCAGAATCATAAGGCATATTATCAAGAATATCGTCTTCAATTACTTTAGTCAATTCATCAATCTCCATAATATCTTCAGTGTCGGATTCATCACTTTCTTCATCTTGCATAACATCACATGACGGGAGAGAAAGGTCGGAACACAGAGATGGGACAAGTGGTGTGCTATGAGAGCTAGCAATATCCACCACTTGTCTTGTAAAGGACTCCTTGTTGTATAAAAGGAGATCCTAGGTCATTGTCTTATAAAAGTATCATATTGCAATATTACCTACGAAAGCTTCAAGGTGTAACCCTAGTGATAAGTTAAGATCACTCGTATTATTCATTAATAATATTGGAGCTTGAGTTTTGTGTTAACTTGTGTTTATTCTCATACATCATATAATTCGTCTTCTAAGTATTACTTAAGTAAATTCCGCTTGCTTGATAATATTATACAAAATATCGTTGACACAAGGAGAGTGTCCAAGATCCATCACCATCGTATACAATCGTAAGGAAAGCTTTAGCCTTTTTACAATACTCGGGATTTGGTTCCTCTACTAGGGGTATACTATGCTTATCGCTTAAGACGCTGTGCTTAGTGATCATGTGAGCAGTCTGAATGGTATTCCCTTGTACGTACAACTTATTTTCAAGCTTGTTTTTCAAAGTTTTTAGATTGGAAATGTCATTCAAAAGTTTTGATTCCTTAGCATTAAATTCTTGTTTAAGCACTTTAACATTATCTTGGAGTTCTTGCTTTTGCTTAATAGTTTTAGAAAGTTTTTCTTGTAAGGAGTTTAACTCTTGTTTTAACACTTCTTCTCTAAAATTACTTTTTCTAATAATTGTACGCATTTGGTTATCCATTTCCTGCTCACGGGTAGTTAACTCAAACTTAGCACGTTGTTCATAAATGGCAATTTGTTCTTTATACGCATTCAGTTCAGAGATTGTTAGGAATTGGAAATTCCATATTAAAGTGTCGGTCACCCCAATTATGGTCTAGCATATTTTAGCTCGTAGACTTTTAGTTATTTACGTTATTTAGTAGTTAATTAGTTAGTTTGTAGCGTAGTTTAGCGTAGTGTAACACCATGGAGGAAGGACGGGTCTTTACCCACTGTATACCTGATCCACAAGCCGATAAGAGGTCGTTATGTCTGTAACTATAAATACCCCTTCCATCCTTGGAAGGGGTAGTGCTTCTCAATCTAACCTTTCATTTTTGTTAAACCAAGTCTCTACCAAGAACACCCTCTCATCTACTTTCTCTCTCTAAATGGCTAACATGTATTTCCATCATCCAAGACCACCCGAATCATCAAACACAATAAATATTTACGATCCTACAAATGGTACCAGAGCCAAGGTTATTGTGTTATCTTTGATTTGTGTGGTTCGTACCATGGTTGTTTGTGTTTATTGATTTATTGTGGTTCGAATCTCGTTTTTAAACTGTTTTTATTCCATTTTGATTGGTTGGTTAAAAGGTTTTTTGCTGCCTTTTTAGTGATAACAGTTTTTACATGTTATGTATATCTTTTTATTTTGGTCAACAAAGTCTGGTCCCAACGATTTGTACACATCTGTTTTGTGTCTAAATTTTATGTCCAAACAGTCTTTCATGATTTTTGTTACCAATATCTGTGTAACTCTTGTGGTAAAATAGTGGTCAAACTGGGCAAACTAGTATATTCATATGCAACTTTTCTGGGTTTGATGCTATTCGAAAAATGGTTTGTTCTTGCTAGCAAGTTGACTGTAAATGTTGTCCTGATTCATTGTTTCTAAGTAGCGACTTGTGCTTATTTTCTATAGCGAGTTGTCACAAAATGCTATTGAGCCTTTTTGTCCTTTACTGGAACAAATGTTGTCACTATGTCCAGTTTCTGTGAACCTGGAAGCGAGTTGATAATTTGGTCAAAAGCGAGTTGAGATTACGGATAATGTAGCGACTTGTCTTTACAAGTCGTAGCTACTTGACTACACTATGTAGTGACTTGTTGACTCACTCAATAATGAA
This sequence comes from Chrysanthemum makinoi, assembly GCA_910596185.1. Lineage (NCBI taxonomy): Eukaryota > Viridiplantae > Streptophyta > Magnoliopsida > Asterales > Asteraceae > Chrysanthemum > Chrysanthemum makinoi. Next base: position 168,155,101 of record OU343218.1, read on the forward strand.
GTAGCGAGTTGTGTAACAGATTAAGTAGCGACTTATGTTTATAAGTTAGCGAGTTGTGTAATAGATTAAGTAGCGACTTGCTGTATTTGAAGATTATAGCGACTTGTGTTTGAGAGCAAAGAGGACTTAGCGACTTAACTTTATTGCATAGTAGCGACTTGTGACCAAAACCAGATACCAACTCATTGACCATAGCGACTTGTTGACCTTACAATTTACTCGACCACAAATGACCATATACCATATACTAAACATCACTACTTCTGGTTCTAATCCCATCATCAGTCAAAGCCTCAATAACTATTAATGGACATCTAAAGAAAAATCAAGTTGCTATATTACAACGTGATCTCAGTTCTTTAATCCGTGGCATTAAAAGAATCATCAAAAGGATTCATGGACTTTCACACTGAACAAAATTCATCATCGATCATTTTATTTTGAAGCCTTGCTTCGTATTAATATCCGAAAACTTCACTGAAACCTAGACTTAACAATTGTGTCAAACCCGTTCCTTAGTTTCGTGAATAAGTTCAAGAAGAAATCTAAACGAAAAACAAGTAATATCAAGAGTAAAACCTACCTTGAACCCTTTTGATTATCTCATGTCATCCCTGTGACTAAGTCATTTAAAGACATTGTTCGGGCTCAGCCATCCCTGTGGCGAAGTATTTAGATCAATTAAATAATGGTTGTGTTTGATTTGTTTCATGATCTTGGTATTTCTTCATGTCGTCTGGTTTGAGAGATAAGATGGGGGCAGAGTACTGTTATGAAAGGATTTAGGGAAAGGTAATTAGGGTTTGTTACTCAAAGAGGTGGAAGAAACAATTTTAAGGGTTCGGTATTATGTGTGATGTATGTTTTATATACATCCAAAAATTAGGGCATAGGTGATGTTCATTCAGGATTGCAATGGACCCTCATGGGCTGATTATTATTTTAATGTACATGGGCTGCAAACTGATATCGTGTACATGGGCTTGTGGTGAATGATATTGTTTTGTAATTTAATGTACATGGGCTGAGTCTTAAATTATGAAGTGGTAATATGTGATATATGCCAAATGGACCAAGCACAAAATCCTACATGGGCTTCATATTTGATATGGTTTTTGGTGTTGCATTATTAAATGGGCTACACTCAAATAATATTGGGATGATAATGAACTTACCATAATCAGGTAATCTTGGATGAATTGGGATGTGCAAATATTGTTAACCATTCTTCATGGGCTTGGACGGATCTATTGTTGATTTAGATTGCTAATTTGTTTTGAACCGGGTAATATGTCACTTTGATTGCGTATACTTTTTTAATCCGGTTCAAGATAAAGTTGTTTACTTGGGCAAGTTGAAGAGATTTGTGATAATGAGATATGATGTGATGATGAAATTCGTTGTGTTATACGGCTGGGTACTTTGGTGTATACATTTTCACAGATAAAATCATGTCACGGCTTGCACTGAAAGTTACACACGGTTGACTACGGGGTTGTTGTTCGATATTTCTCATTTGGCTTTGAAGTGAAGTTTTCTAGGAGCGTTTACTTATTTCGTCTTCTTTCTTTCTGCCCTTCCGCGAAGATGACTTGTTTGGACGTTTATTGAGTGTGATAAAGACTTGGCTATTTAGTTACGGTTGTGATTCTTTCTCGCTTAACCCACAACGTAGCTATCACTTTGGTGTCTCACACAGTTGAGGATACGTCAAGAGGTTTTGTACATTGGGTACACTGTTTCTTTTTCACGAGAATTAGTACAAGTTTAAGTAACAAATCTGGGGATTTTACTTCATGATCAAGTTTGGCATATCGGGTTTACTTCACCATGTTGTCACTGCAATAGCCAACAGAATGCGTGGACGATGTGTTTACCAAAGTTTTTAATGGTCGATGATGTTGTTGATGTTGGATAATGAACCGCTGATGAACCGCTGCATGTTCCCCTAAAACAGATATTCACCAGAACCAAAGTTGTCATAACATATTCAAACTGACATTGCTTATGGTTTTGTCTTGATTTTGTAAAATCCCGCGAAAGAATCTATTTCTCGGTTTAAATCATAGACTTGTAAAATCCCGTGACAATGGAATCATCCCGGTGTAAATAAAGTGCATTTCCAGCTCTATCTCTCGGTTTATTCTTGGTTTTATAAAATCCCGCAAAAGAAACTATTTCTCGGTTTAAACTATAGAATTGTAAAATCCCGTGATGATGGAACCATCCTGGAGAAAGGAAAGTGTATTTCGGGATTGATGAGTGTGTAAATACTCATCATTTTTGGTTAAATCTGAACTGCAAAACGTTTAAAAAATGCTCAGAAATGCATCAAAATACTAAAAATATTCCAAAATTGCATTTTATATGTTTCAGATGCAAAATGTTCAAAATCAGATGAAAAATGAGCTTAGTTTGCATAATTGGCGAGTTTTCAGTCCCTAAGTTTCAAAATTGTCGAGAAATAGTCCACGGCACTTAATTTCAAAGATAAATCACCAAAGGTCCTTTTAAAATCATAAGTTGTCAAAATTAGTCCTTTGGTGAAAAATGTCAAAAGTTTTGAGAAATTACAAGTTTGGTCCTCCAAGTTTAAAATTGGCAAAAATGGTCCTTGGAAATTGGAAAATGTCAAGTTTGGTCCTTGTATTATGGAAGCTTGTCACTTTTAGTCCCTTGGAGCAACTTTGATAAAATGGTAGCATTGGTCCCTTAACTTTCAGAATTTGCAAACTAGGTCCTTATGATTAATAACCTTATACACACCCTTTGGACCCCTGCCAAAACCCAAATTGGACCCTGCCTACCCAAGTGACCCCCTGTCAAATAACATTTGGACCCCCTTAATATTTAAACCCAGTCAAACCCTTTGACTCCACCTTTTCCCTCCCTCACGGGTTACCACCATCATTTCCTCCCCTGCAACACCTACTAACACTCCACTCACCATCATCTCCCTACCCCTACTCCTTATCACTCCAAATACACCAAGCCAAGATACATTTAATGCACCTCTAACCTAACACTCAACCCCCCAATGTTAAAAGCAGTTTTGGCGCCAAATTTCAATCCAATGGCCAAAATGATCCTAAGCCATCCAATGGCCAATATTACTGCTGGGATTTGAAGAGAGAGGTGAGAGAAGATGTTTGGAGTATAAAAAGAAGCAAAGAGAAGGAAAATGGAGAGTACTTAGTTTTAGTTTTAAAATGTATTTCGTTTTTAAATGTCTTAAGTCTTAAAAGGATTCTTAGTTGTATTTTCCAGTTACATTGTATCAATTTAACTTGTTGAAGTGTATTGCAACTCTTTTAAGTATCAATTTCAGTTTATGTTCATATTTCAAATTTCAAAGCTCACTGTTACAATTTCCATTTTCAAACTCTTATGTCAAAGCTGTTAGTAGCTTGGTTGTAAGCTAAAACAAGCTTCTATAAGCTTAATATAGCTTTTTACAAGCTTATATTCAAGTTTCAATCACCTTTGGATATTGGTCAACAAAAGTCAAAATGGGGCAAAAATGATGCAGAAATGGATATGGGTTGGTTCAGAGCTGGAAGTGGGTTGATTTATAGTTATTTGGGCTGATTTAGATAGGATAGAGGTTCATTGGTTGCTGTTTCAAGCCATTGTGGCTAGGGACTTATTGTAAGTCATTTTCAAGTTCATTGCATATTTGGTAACTGTGGTTAGAAATAGTTGAAATCTGTTTATTAAGTGCTAATTAAGTTAAGCTTAACTCATTTTGATCAATAGCATATGCGGTTCATGGAGTTAACTCATTTAAATCACAAATCAGATGGTTTAAGGTGTGTTTGGTTTTATAGCTTAAACTGTTATTAAGGTTTATTCAGTGATCAAGGTCTGTTGGTTCATGCTTGTTAAGTCCATTTGTACTCATAGCCTTTCTTATTATTGCCTGCAAAAGCTCAAAAGTCAAAATCATCTTCAACTGCCTTCATATGCTTAACTGTTAAGATTTTGGAAAAGCAAAGTTTTGTTTTGTGTTTAAAATTCATAAACTTAGCTTTCAGTAGTTCTATTACATCATAATACTTCATAATAAGTCCACAAATCAGTTTTAAATCTCACCAAAGTCAACTTTTCTCAACTGTCAAAAAAGACAAAAAAAAACTTGAAAAAAAACCTGTTTTGAGCCAAGCTAGAGTGATTTTTCATGGAGTCACTCTTGGGTCAAATTAAATGAAATTGTAGGTTTAAGAAGTTCAGCTGGTCTATTTTGTTATCACCATTTTTGTAGAATTTTTCAAATTTTTTAAAAGCTCCAAACAAGCTTCTCTTTTAGGTCCTAATTCCCCTGTTCACAAAACTCAGCTTATGCTGAGTTTTCTCAGTCTTGTGCATCCTTTGCACAGAGCTCATTTGAGCTTGTCCAGGGCTCTAATTTGGTTCATAAGTAGTTGGCTAGGTCTAGTATAGGATCCTTTATCTGTTTTTTAATTTTTAGCTTATTTGAGTGCTTATTCTGTGGCTGCAACTGAGCACCTCAAAACTGTTTTTGCTTATATACTCAATAAGCCAAATCTGTGTAATCAGCTATCCAGAGGTTAAGAGCAGTTGAGAATTGTTGCATTTTAGTACTTATAGCATATTACATCTTCTGTAATCAGTTTGTAGCTTGTTTGTAGCTTTTGGCTTATCCAAGCGCTTATTTATAAGCAGTTTCCACTGCAGCTTCAATTTCCTTCATACAACCTACTGTTTTTCCATTTTTCCTAGATTCCTTACATTATTTTAAGCTTAACTTGAATTTTTCAGATTTTTTAGGTCAGTTTAGTATTTTTCTCCATTTTAATTAGTTTTTAAGTCATTTTAATTAGCATTTAATACAAATAATTAAGAAAAGTTTCAAAAAATAATTTTTCATTTTTCTTAAGTTAAGATAAATATAAAAAGTCAAAAAAATATTTTTCTAGATTTTTCTTAGTTAAATTTGTATTTTTAAGCAATTTAAGTAGTTTTAAATAGTTTTTAATTCCTAGAAAATAGAAAAATAATCAGAAAAATACAAAAATAGTTTTGAAAATTCTCTTTTGTTATTTTAGATTTTTCTAAGTCATAATTTCATTTTTCTAGCTTTATTTCCTATTTTCTTGTATTTTAGGCTATTATTAAATAGTTAAAAATAGTTTTTAATTAATAATAATTAGATAAATAGTTATAAAAATAATTTTCTTTTTCTATAAATTTTCTTTTATCATTAGGTTTGTAAAAATATAATTTTCATATTTTTAGGATTAATATTGTTTAAATTTCATATTTTCATTTGTACGTTACGTAGCTTTTATTTAAGTTTTATAAAAACAGAAAAATCAAAAACATCATTTTGCAAATAGTGATAGCGTTTATTTAATATTTCTTATCTTTTTAATTTTCTTTAATTTGCATTTAAGCCCCTGTAATTTGTTTGCTCTTTCTGTAGTTATAATCATTCACAATCCCTTTTTTTTCCGTTCAAATCTCTCGATCACTATTCGTTGGGGGATCCATTGCATAGCTTCATTTGGGACATAACGACCGGGGAAACACTATACTCCCCAGATCTTCATTGCATTCGTTTCTGAACCGTTTTAAGTTTCTTACGGTCGGCCATTCACAAGTGGCCGGCTTGAGTGAGAAAACTTGACGGTTGGGAACGGATCAGGGATCTTATCTGATGCTGGTGCTACGGTTTCTACTTCAAAGAAGGGATAAAATGGTGTACTTCATGAATTGGGTGATTGCTTGGTTATTCTTCATGGCAGTTTGGTTATTACATGGTTTTACGGGGTTATGTGCTTTTAACCATGGTCAGGATGAAATCATTATCATAGTTCACTTAAAACATCAAAGAAGGCTAGATTTGAGTTTTTAATCAGAATAGGTGACAACGGGGTTAATTCACTATTATTTATTTGAGGTTGAAGTGAAATATCACGGGCAAGTTTACTTAGTATCTGAAGGTATCGGGGATGGATGGATAAAGATTCTTCAAGATCCTTGTTCGAACTTATTATCAAAAAACTAAGACTTGGAAATCTAGTTATTTTTTGGTGACTTTTTCCTTTTCTTTTTTCTGCTTGGGGGAATTGGTATCTTACCACCACAAAATAACTATCACTTTAAGGAGTTACGTTGTAGTGCTCAGTATCACATTCAATTATGGATCTTCAAGAGGTAAAGTACGTCTCATACTTGATGGTTGGTTGGATGAAGAGTATAGAGTACTTAGAGATTCAATGGAGAATGAAGTCTCGGCACCGCTCTTTGTTACATATGTGCAAGTACAAGTCGCGAGTTCGGGTTAGTTTACTTCAGGGTCAAATTCATCATATTGGGTTTTCTCCATCAGCTGTCACGACAAAGAGCCTACTGAATGATAATGGGGTTGATTACATGTTTGCCAAGAGTAGATGAAAAGAGAGAGATTTATGACGTATGAACACATCAGTTCATGCCTCGTTCTCTAAAGAAAAGAAAAGTGTACGTTTTAGTGCGCTTTATCTTCCGAAGAAGAGAAATCTTCTTATGACGTTTGAACACAACAGTTCAAGCCTCGTTCTCTAAAGAAAAGAAAAGTGTACATTTCAGTGCGCTTTATCTTCGGAAGAAGAGAAATCTTCTTATTATGACCATTCTCATCAACATGCTTCATACTTTTTCCATGCGCTTCAGTAATCAAGTGAACCGGGCTTCTGTTGATTGTTTTCTTATTCCACTTGCTCAACTATAATGACGATGGCGACATCATGTGCTAAGATTGCGGGGGAGAAGTGTGAATAGAATACATTTAGATGATAATCACTTGCTTAATCAAGAATGGCAACTCCGTATGAAATTCTTGAGGGGGAGAAGAAGTGTGATAATTCTGCATGGTTGATTGATTTCTGAGAATAAATGGTCAAACAGCTCCAAACTCATGTAAGAACCGAGCTTCTTCTTATCGGTTCATCTTCACATGATGTTTCTTCTAAGATCCGTTGGTTGACATCTTCACATGGACTGATATGATTAAATGACAAAGTGCTTCTAGTTCTTTGGTGATTTCTTTTGATGAACATCTTTGTTCTTTTGTTTGATTGGGAGGGATTTTAGTTAAGGAGATTTGCTACATATAAGGTAATTGGAACGTATTTGATGAGATGAAGATGGTAACTTTCTATTCCCCAATTGGACAATCTTGAAGAATGTCGAGTCTGATCTGTTCTACATTTTCTGCTACATGTTAGAAGACTAAAGACGAGTTTCACTTAAATATCTAAAGACTTCTTCTTAATTCAATCATTCATTATAAAGATTGTCAGTTTAGGGGAGAGCACTAATTGGGGGAGGGTGAAATGTCTGATTTAATCCCCAATTAGACTTGCTCACATTCTTCAGCAAATTGATTCTCACAATGACTTCAAGCGATCTTCTCAAAAGATTTCAAGTATTTGGGCTTATATTATGTTGTTGATTCTAAAGTGTCAAAACCAGCAAGGGGGAAGGAGACAAGCATCTAAACGCAAGTAATCTTGATGAGCTTAATACTTCTAAGTGATTGAAGATATCCTGGGAAGACATATGTCATTACCGCAGAGAAACTCAAGATTTGACTCATGGCGTCTAGTGTTCTAATTCCAACGATGTGGGGGAAGCGATGTAAGAGAAAGTTTCTAAAGATATAAGAGGTACACAAGTGTGTGATGATCTCGACGTTATCGCAATCATCAGGGGAGAGAGAATTGTGTACATTGGGGGCGCTCAGTTGTCTCACTTGAGGGCTTAATCAGTGATTCAGAGATATAATCACTTATTCCGGAGTTGACATCCGCAGAGATAATCAGTGATTCGGCCTGCTTCTTCAATGTTATCGGTTGTTCTCTCTTTGGGGAATGTGTGTACTTCGGGTTCTTGAGCTTCATACACGATCATCAGGGAAGAAAGCCATTGTTTACCACAAACATTGGGGAGGTGTTTTCTTTCCGGGCATGATGTGTATTCGGGATAGTTCTTGAGCTCTATTCTAAGAGACGGGCTGCATCAATTCAACTATTAGGGGGAATTGTTCTCTTGACACCTTTCGGAATGGATTGCTTCTGACTTCAGTGGTTATGAAATTTGAGAAGATTATTTATGAGTGGGATGATACGTTCTTTGTTCTTGTTGATGATATAACCTCGAACGGAGAATCTCGATTATCGTTCTTAAAAGGAGCAGCGGGATTTATGACAATGGTGTGCTTCTCGTGCACTTTGGCTAAGGCAAGCTTGAAATAGAGCTTCGAATCTGCTCATCTAATGGATCTTCGGTTTGGGGGGAAGCTGCCAAAGTCTCTCTTTCTCAAAGGCTCGGGTTCTCTCTTCTATTCTGGAGCCTCAGAAGCTTTGGTGGTGGAAGTTTAAGAGATGACGAATTCTATCTTCTACGACGTGTTGTTCGATATCCTTATCTCGGTACTCGTATTATCATCTTCTTAAATTATATCATCTACTCTATCATTGTACATATTTATTCAAAAAGCAAAATACAAAAATATAAAACCAACAAAAAGAAAATAGAAAAATATAAAACCAACAAAAATCCATAAAAATCAGAAAATTTGAAAAATACCAAAAATATGTTTTCTCAAGACTTGTCTTCTGGTATCGATAACATCTGCGGTCTTAGAAATGTCATTCAATAATGGCACGGGACCATAGATGAAGTTCGAGCAGGAGGTGTAAATATTCTTTTCCAAAACATGTCACATATCAAATGGCTTACAGTTATTTCAGACTGTAACCCGTGCTTCAAAAAATGGCTTACAGTTATTTCAGACTGTAACCCGCGCTTCAAAAATGGCTTGCTATTATTTCAGATAGCAACCCGCTCTTCAAGAAAGGAAAGTGCTACGCTAAACCAATTTTCAAATATTTCGTGCACTTATCCTAAAACTAATTAAGGAAAGTATGTCGAAGGACTGCTGTTCCTACACAAATGTTTTTCCGTCTAAAATTCTTCAGAAAAATATTTGTTGTTTTCAAAATGGTGGAAAATGAGTTGCTTTGAAATCAATCAGAATCAGAGTTTTTATAATAATTGAAAACTCAATCAATGACTTCAGCGCTTTTAAACTTTTCATAAAATAAGTCATTGATTGAGGAGGAGAATGTTTTCAAATTTACATCATCTAAGCGGGCTTTCTTAATTATCCTATATGCTTAATTAAAAATGATGTTAACCTACGTTGAAGGACTACGTGTCCAGGATATGATTGTTAGGATTAGATGATTAGAGTTTGATGAACACATTATTCCCATACTTTATATGATCTGATTGTTATGTTGGATTGACTTTTATTAGTCGATTGCTGTTTGGGTGTTGTCGACCACCATATATCTGTATGTGTGTTCACTAACGTATGCAGATATATTGGTATATAAGAATGTTCTCGATCCGGATCC
>OU343218.1:168164625-168272081 GCA_910596185.1 Chrysanthemum makinoi
GATGCCACAGAAGACTCAGAAAACATTGTTAAAGCAAATTTCTGAAACTTCTCTGCTTCAAGCAATACTCACTTGATAGCATTTTTTACCAAACTTTCAGAAATTGTTTACACAGCGAACTGTTTTGGCATTGAGTAGAAAAGGAAGACCTCAATTTGAAGTTTCTAAGTAGTTTGCCTTCAGAGTTTCAAACCAATGTTACTGTCTGGGAAAACAAAATAGACATAGAACAATGAAAGCTCATGATCTTTACAACACTTCAAACTTATTGAGCAAAGGGTGAGAAGGGCAGGAAACTTGGTACAAGCTCTAGTAGCTTGGCATTGTTGTCAAATTCTGTTGACAGTGATGATTCGAAGATGAAAGTGATGATGATATTGCCACTGTAGGTTCTAAAGTTTCCACTGGTAATGTTAATGTTACCACTGCATGTTCCAAAAAGAAGGTTGCTAGTATTGGAGAACCTACCTTTTATGCTTTTATCTCCACACAAGTTAATGGCTCTGTCTTAACTCATGAAGACATAGAGCAAATTGATGAAGATGACTTGGAGGAGATGGATATAAAATGGCAGATAGCTCTTGTTGGGATATGAAAGTGTTGAAGACATGAAAGTACTGAAGATATGAAAGTACTGTAAGTTGCAAAGTACTGGAAAAAGTCAAAGAGTCAAAGTACTGCTAAAGACAAAGTCAAAGTACTGCACCTAGAAGTCAAAGTACTGCAAGAACAAATGAACTGTTATATTCGTTTATAGAAAGTATTGTATTCTATGTTTAGATTACTTGTCGTACAAGGTTACAAATTGTAAACCGACTAGGATATCCTTGAGCCTATAAAAGGACTCCTAGATTGGCATTAGACATATTAGTCTATGAGTTTTAGAGTTTACAAATTCACAAGTTAATTAGTGTTTTAGAGAGAAGTTCGATTATCTTAGATTTGTATTAGAAGTATCTGCATAATAAGCAGATTTAGAGATTATAATAAAAAGTTATTCTTTTTAGCTTTATTAAGTAAATTCCGCGTACTTGATAAAGACTGCTCAGTGTTTCTTTGTTAATAACTTAGGATTTATCTGAGGTTATTAAACCTTAACAAGCTAGTAAAGTTAGTTTGATTAAAGTATATCGATCCAACAAGTGGTATCAGAGCTTGTGTAGAAACTCTGACTAGGAAGAAACCCTACTTCAACAATATTCAAGATGTCGACTGAAGCTGTTCCACCACCCTCAATCACCTCACTCAGAATTCCAATAATCAAGAAGGGAGAATATGATCTTTAGTGCATGAAGATGAGGCAGTACATTGCCATTACCGACCATGCTCTATGGAATGTAATTGTGAATGGGAATGAAGTTGTTCCAGAACCCATTGATATTCCTGGACAACCCAATGCACCTAAGGCAGTTTTACCAGTAGCAACCTTAAGGAATCAAGAGAAGGCACTCAACATTCTCTTATCTGCCATTCTAGATGGTCATCTTCTCAAATTTCATGATGCTAAAGATGCTAAGCAGCTCTGGGATGCTCTCAAGACCAGATTTGGAGGGAATGAAGCCTCTAAAAAGATGCCTGAAATTTGCTGAAGCAACAGTTTGAAACTTTCACAGTTGGTGAGAGAGAGAGTCTTGATGCTGCATATGATAGGTTTCAAAATCTTCTCAACATGTTGGAGCTATACAAGGCAGAAGTATCAGTTGAGGATGCTAATTTGAAGTTTCTAAGGAGTTTGCCATCTACATGGCATGTTATTGCTACAATGATCAGAGGACAACAAGGTTTGGATGTAATGGACGTTGATGATCTTTATCATCAACTAAAGGTGTATGAGCATGAGATGAGTGGTCAAACAAATTCTAAGTCTCACAGTATTGCTTTTCTATCATCTGAAAAGAAGGGCAGTACTTCCATCAAAAGTACTGCTTCTCCTCAAAGTACTGTTACTCAAAATACTGCTATTTACACCCCCCCCCTTCATATGTTCAGCAGGCCCCACCAACTACCACTATGCCCTCAGATGAAGTTATGTGCTCATTCTTTGCACAGCAAGCTAGTCTACCTGTCACCTATGAAGAAGATCTAGCACAGATTGAAGAAGATGCACTTGAAGAAATTGATATCGGGTGGCAAGTTGCTCTGATCACTGCAAGGATCAAAAAGTACATGAAGAAGACAGGCAAAAGCATTGATTTCAAACCAAAACAGGTCATAACTTTTGACAAATCTAAGATTGAATGCTTCAATTGTCAAAGACTGGTCACTTGCAAGGGAAGTGCAGGTTTGCTAAGTATCAAGCAAACAGGACATCTGAAAAGCCCAAACTTGAGCTTAAGGAAATTCCAATTACTGAAACAAAGGCTTTGGTTGCTCAAGAGAAGTTATCAGAAGTTGACTGGAGTGACGAGTTTGATGATGAACCAGTGACTTACTGTATGGTAGCAGTCGAAGAAGTAGCTGATGATTCAGTAGAAGCATTAGATTGGAGCACTGTTTTTGCTGAAGAACCTGAACATGCTGCTTTGGGATCTGATGATGGCTTTGGAGGATTTGATTGGAGCAAGGAAAGTGAAGATGATCCTGTTCAACTAGCATTGGTGGCTACTTCACCAAATGAATCTCCTATCTTTGAGGTATGCTCAAACTGCTATGATTTTTATCATAAATTACTTAGCAGTTATGTGATTGAGAGAGATAATCGTGTTAGGGCTAGGTCTGAGGTAGCAGGTTATCAAATAACCTTATAATCTATGGAAGCCAAAATCTTAGCACATGAAACTAATGAAGTAGCTTGGGCTGAAAAATATGAACAACAGGATTACCAGTTAAAACTTAGTAAATGGAAATTAAACTGTAAAATTGCTGAAATTGAGAAATTAACTAAGGAAAGAGATGATTTATTAGCTAAGTTTGCTGCATGGGGAGAGTCTGGTATGTCACATGTTTCTTATGTTCAAAACAGCAAAGAGCCTACCTTAAAACTGGATTAGGTTTTGGAATGGATTTTAGTAAACTAGAAGAAAACCAATCTAGTGATCAGGATGAAGATGATTTTGAGGATATAATTACTAGTGGTGAAGAACTCATTAATTATGTAGATACATCTAGTAATGAGGGTTCAATAAGTGACTCACCTACTGAATATAAGAAAGCTAATGATTATCATGATGTTCCCCATCCCACTGGCATTCATCAACCCCCTAGGCATGATGTTTCTCGTTTTGGAGTAGACAGTCTAGAGTTTAGGAAGAAGCTAGTTGCTCAATCTAGGTCTGAAAAACTGATGAGTGCTTATTCACTCATCCTTTTTACCCATCTAAGCCCACAAAAACATCTAACAACACGAAAATATAATCAATTATGCTACAGATATCCTTGGAGTGTGTTTTTATGTATTTCAGGTACAAAGGATCGAAAACAGGACCAAAACGGACAGAAATGAGCTTGGATTGGAAAACGTGCTTTGCTGACGGAGCCGGATGATGATTTTCTACATTTTCAGAGCCCGGGATACATATTTGGGAGTGAGCTTGGGGAATCAGACGAAAAACCTATCCCTAAATCCAAATTACCAATTTACCCCTCTTCCCGAACCCAAAATTACCATTTTACCCTTTTTGCAAAATCCAAAACTACTCTTTTAAAACCCTTTTTATTTTACAACATTATTTTTTTTAAACCAATTTTATTAAATTATTTTCTTCTAAAAAAAAAAAATAAAATAAAATAAAAATAAAATAAAAAAAGTTTTAAAAAATGCAAAAGTTTAGTTAAACCTTTTAAACCCTTTTACCTCTTAAACCAAAACACTTAAACCTTTTTAAATTAAAACCCATTTACCCAACCCTTTTTAATAACCATAAACCATTTACCCAACATAACCCATTTACCCATTTCTTCTTCTTTCCAAAAACAGAAGCAAAGCTTCCCCTGCTTCTTTTTCTTGGCGCCAAAGAACCCTCACCTCTCCTCACCCTTGTCTTCATCTTCCTGTCCCTCTCACCTGGTCCCCAGCTCAGCAAACCCCACACCCACATGGGTTATATGCCACCTTGGCAATCCCCTAACTCCCCATTGGAGCTCAAATGATCCACGGCTCAGATTCTACCCTTGGTCCCCAAGCTCAAATCAATGGCTTGGATTAAAGAAAAGAAACACAAAATGGCATCCAAGGCTCATTGTCTCAGAAAAGAAACACAAAGCACAAGCTCAAGACTTAGACTTCTAGTATAAATAGAGTAGTTCTTGTAGCCTTCTAAGGCATTAGGATTTATTTAGGTTTTAGTAGTTTTTAAAGTTTAGTTTCTGTTTTCAATTTGTAATTTGTCTTTTAAATTAATGAAATCTACTTTTTGCTTATCAGTTTTTAAGTTACTCTGCTTATATGCAAAAAGCACTTTGGTGCTTATTTGCTTATTGTGCTTTTATTTTCTGTCAAAAGTTCTCTTTTAAGCTAGTAGTAAGTTTTATAAAGAAAAATCTAAGTCTAGTTTGTTAAAAATCAGTTTTATAAGTTTAACACCCTTTTAAAGGGGTGTTTGGTTTAAGCTTATTTGAAATCCAAACTCAGTTTTTACCCACTTTGACATTCAAAGTCAAAGTGGTTTCAAAGTTTAAAAACAGTTTTGAAGTAGTTTTATTGAGTAACAAGTTTGCAAAGGTTTGATAACAAAAAAAAAAAGCAAGACCTGTTTCTGTTTTGCACACAAACAAGCATCCTAGCTGCTGTTTCAACATCTTTTCACAGCCTATTTCTGGTCAAAATCTTTTCCCAACCGCTTTTCTTACATCCTAGCATACCCACCTCAACATAGCAATAGTTTATTTGCACTTAGGTTCACTTTTGCTTAGCTTAAATCACTTATAAACTCTGTCCCAAACCCAATCTGTCAAAAATCCCACAGCAGCCTGCAGCCAACAGTACCCCTTTTCTTAGCTTATTATTAAGCCATTCTAGGCTTATTCTTAGCTCCCAAATAGATTTTTAGGTAAACCCCCACCCCTAGTTTGCATATTAGGTCTCCTTGTAGGATTAGGTGCTCAGTAGGTAGCTTAAAATTAAGCTTTAAACAAGCCCCACAGCCACTGTTTTGGTGCCTGTTTCAGCAGCCTAATTGCAGCCCAATTTAGAGCTTATTTCCCTTTTGCCTTAGCTTATTTAGGACCCCTTAGTGCTTATTAGGTGGCATAGATTAGGTGTACCAATTTTTAGCTTATTTCATGCTTATTTAGTGCTTATATTGTCTCTTTCATTTAGCCTAAAACTGTTAAGAGGGTGTTTGTTTTTTTTTGCTAACTGTTGGACATAAGCAGTTGTGAAACTGCTTATTCCAAAGTTTTGGACCAAGTTTTTTTCACAAAAAAGTTTTATTCTCATCTTATTATCAAGTGGCAAAAAGAAAATTTCAAAAAAAAAATGGTTTGCAAAAAGGTGCAGGGGTAGGATTCGACCCCCTGACCTCTTGCTCAAACACACAACACCACGCTCAACACCAACTGCCCTAGGGTCTTTTCAGGTTTATATTTGCACTACTTAATATTTAAGTACATTTAACAGTTTTAAGCTTATTTGATTCTTTGGCTTTTTAACTGCTTATTTCATAAAGTAGTGTACTCTTTTTCTATTTTTCTTAAAATCAGCATAGCTTAAAGTATTTTCTGTGAAATTTTCGGATTTTTCTAAAATCATTTAGTATTTTTAATTATTAAATTAAATTAAATTAGTTTTTAAATCATAATAAATAATTTAAAAGTCGAAAAAATACCCGGCTTTTTTCTAAAATTATTTTTAGTCGTTTAGAACGTAGGAAAATTAGTTTCACATCCTTAGGCCTTAAATTGCATCATTTTCACTTTTTGAGGCTCGGGATTAGCCCGGGTTTTCACGTTTTTGCATATTATCACTCTAGGACTTAGTGTAACTTAATTTTATTGTTCTGTATGCTTAGTAGTAGTTAGTTAATCATTTACTTTGTTCCCGTAGCCTTAATTACTTCCCCTTTAGTTAATTTGTAGAAACCGTAATAAAAAAAAAACCAAAAAACCGTAACATCGAGCATTTTAATAACAAACCTCAAACGAGATTCTCAATTCACACCTCGTTGGGAAACGACCCGGATATCCTTATCCGGTATCACTTATCTAGTATTCGCGGGTTTTGCGTATCGACCTTTTTCCTAAAAACGGTTGGTTTGTAATTCTCGCGAGTATTTATATTTGGTATATTTATAATGTATCAAAAACCCAAAGAACCTGTTGAACACAATGTTCAAAATCCAGCAGTACCTTCAAATCAAAGTACTACTCCACAAGCAGTACCTTCTTCAAAACCTTTTCAAAACAGTACTGCTAAACCTTTTTGGGATAACTTTGGTCAAAACAGGTTTAATCATTCACCAAGAAGGCAAAATAATTTTGGGCATAGACATAGAAGATGTCACTTTGGAAGTATGGGTCAAAAACTGTGTTTTGTGTGTTTTAGTCCTACTCATCTAATTAAGGATTTTGAACATCACTCAGAATACCTTAGAAAATTTCCAAAGAACATGACTGCCAACCAGAAACCTAGAGAGCACAAACCAGTTTGGAATAATTCAAATATGGTCAATCACAAAAATTTCTCACCAGATCATAGATACCCTTACCAGAGAAGACCTTTTTCAAAACCTTCAGTATCTCACAGTACTTTCCAAAGTACTGTTAATTCTGGACCAGTACTTTCTCAAAGTACTGCTCAGCCAAACCAAGGTACTGATCACACTATTTGGCATAGGAGTCCTAGGAGATCTCACTATCAACCTAGAAGGTATTACACTTCACATAGGAGATTTAGATCACAGGAACCAAGTGTTAAAACAGAATGGGTTAAGAGGGAAAGTACTGCAAAGGGACAAACAGTATTTTCAACAAAAAGTGAATCAGATATTTTTGTGATACAAGAAAAAGAGATTTGTGAAAAACCACATGCTAAAGATCAAACGATAATTCTGGATCATCATTTGAAAGATAGTGGACATTACATACTCAAAGAATTTGAGTTTGTAACTCCACGAGGGGAACACAAGTCATATGGCTTGGGTTCCTAAAGTTTCTAACTCTTTTCTTTATGTGCAGGGCAACCCAGAAGAGGAGCTTAAAGATCATCTTATTGTGGATAGTGGTTGCTCTGGAAGTATGACAGGAGACAAAGAGATCCTGTCTGATTTTAGGAAGATTAGTGGAGGCAGAGTTGCATTTGGGAATGATCCCAATGGAGGAAAGATTACTGTAAAGGAACTATCAAGCAGGGCTTATAGATTTTGAGAATGTTAGATATGTGAAGGAGTTAAAGTTCAATCTATTGTCAGTATCACAAATCTGTGATAAAAAGCATCCTGTGTTATTCACCGACACAGAATGTCTTATCCTTTCCTCTGACTTTAAGCCTGTTGATGATGAATTAGTAGTTCTTAGAGTACCAAGGACAAATGATGTGTATAGTTTAGACATGAAGAGTCTACAGTCTTATGGAAGAGCCACATGCTTGGTGGCTAAAGCAACATCTGAAGAGGCACATCAATGGCATAGAAGATTGGGTCATGTTAACTTCAAAAATATCAACAAACTGGTCAAAGGCAATCTAGTTAAAGGTTTACCTTCAAAAACTTACAAGAATGATCAATCATGCTTGGCATGCAAGAAGGGTAAACAACACAAAGCTTCCTGCAAGAAGCTTGAAGAGAGAACTATTAGAGAACCCTTGGAGCTTTTACATATGGATTTGTTTGGACCTGTTACTGTGGCAAGTTTAAACAAGAAAAAGTACTGCTTAGTTGTAACAGATGAATGCAGTAGATTCAGTTGGGTATTTTTCTTGGGTTTTAAAGATGATACTTTCGATGCTATTCAGACACTGATTATAGCTCTTGAAAACCAATTGAGACTCAAGGTTAGAGGTATTAGATGTGACAATGGGACTGAATTCAAGAACAAGCTTATGGATGAATTTTGTGCAAACAAAGGCATAAAAAGGGAGTTTAGTATTGCAAGAACACCACAACAGAATGGTGTTGCAGAAAGGAAGAATAGGACTTTGATTGAAGCAGCAAGAACAATGTTAGCAGATTCTCACCTACCTATTCAGTTCTGGGCAGAAGCTGTAAGTACTGCTTGCTATGTACTTAACAGAGTCTTAGTCACTAAACCACAGATGAAGACACCTTATGAATTGCTAATGGGCAATAAACCCAACATTCATTTTATGAAGCCTTTCGGATGCCCTCTTACTATTTTAAATACTATTGATAATCTGTGGAAGTTTGATGGCAAGTCAGAAGAAGGATACTTAATGGGTTATTGCACTAACAGTAAGGGATTTAGAGTATACAACAGAGTTACTAAGAAGGTTCAAGATTGTCTTCATGTTGAGTTTTTAGAAGATCAAGACAATGAGAAAGGTAAAGGTCCTGATTGGATGTTTGATCTTGAGGTTTTAACTCCATCTATGAACTATGTACCTGTTAGAGAAGAAAATCAACCAGTGCACAATGGAGAAGATTTACAATATGTTGTTCATGGAGTTCATATTAGACCTGATGCTGTTCCTGATGAAGATCCTATTAGTCCAAAACAAACTACTGATAATCCAAAGCAAAGTACTGTTGCCCCACAGCAAAGTACTGTTGCTCCAGAATCCTCTTTATCTGCTGAGGATCAATCTATTCAAGAGGAACTTAATCAGATGCTTCTTCAAGATGTTTTAGCACATTCTTACACTAATGAACAAAGGAGAGCTTATGACGAGGCAAAGAAGAAGAACAAGACTGCAGAGTACTCTCACAGTACTTTGGACAGTTCTTTTGACCAAAGTACTGCTGCACCTGTTGACAATACTTTAGATGATCTGGATGATTCTACTATGCCTAGATTAGAAGATACTGATGATGAATTTGAAGATGAAGGTATTTTCCCAAATTCCAATGAAGGTGCTGATGTTACTAATTTGGAGGATACTTATGGAGTTCCACAGTCTCCAAACTTAAGAATTCATAAGAATCATCCTTCTGATCAAATCATTGGTCCTTCTACTTCTGGAGTAATGACTAGACACAAAGCTAAGACTTTCTCTACACCTCACAATGCTTTACTTAGCTTTGTGTATAAACAAAACAGGCTAAATCATAAGGACCATCAAACCTGCCTATTTACTTGTTTTATCTCTCAAGAAGAACCCAAGAATATTGCTCAAGCTTTGACTAAAGAAAGCTGGGTTGAAGCTATGCAGGAAGAACTTCTTCAATTTAAACTTCAAGAAGTTTGGGTTTTATGTGATCTTCCAGATGGGAAGAGAGTTATTGGAACCAGATGGGTCTTTAGAGTCAAAAGAGATGAAAGAGGTAATGTTATCAAGAATAAGGCAAGGTTAGTAGCACAAGGCTACAGACAAGAAGAAGGAGTAGATTATGATGAAGTGTTTGCTCCTGTAGCAAGAATAGAAGCTATTAGAATATTCCTTGCTTTTGCTTCTTATATGGGATTTCAAGTTTACCAGATGGATGTCAAGAGTGCCTTTTTATATGGCAAGATTACAGAGGAAGTATATGTCAAACAATCTCCTGGTTTTGAAGATCCTAAACACCCAAACAAAGTCTACAAGGTGGTTAAGGCTCTTTATGGCCTTCATCAAGCACCAAGAGCTTGGTATGAGCGACTCTCTACATTCTTATTACAACATGGATACAGAAGGGGCGCAATTGACAAGACTTTGTTTATCAAGAGAGATAAGAAAGATATCATGTTAGTTCAAGTCTATGTAGATGATATCATCTTTGGAGCTACCAAACAGTCCATGGTTAAGGAGTTTGAGCAGCTGATGCAGAAGGAATTTCAAATGAGTTCAATGGGAGAGTTGACTTTCTTTTTGGGACTTCAGGTTAAGCAGTCTAAGGAAGGTATTTTTATAAGTCAAGGCAAGTATGTTACAGACATACTTAAGAAATTCAATTTTGATGATATGAAGGTTGTTACTACACCCATTAAATCTATCAATTCATTGGGCAAAGATGAAGATGGACAACCTGTTGAAGTCAAGCTTTATAGATCAATGATTGGCTCTCTTATGTATCTTACTGCATCAAGGCCTGATATCATGTTTGCAGTTTGTTTATGTGCTAGATATCAAGTCTCACCAAAGATCTCTCACATGAATGCAGTAAAGAGAATCTTCTGTTATTTGAAGCAACAACCAAAGTTGGGGTTGTGGTATCCAAAAGAGTCACCTTTTCACTTAGAAGCTTTTTCAGATAGTGATTATGCAGGTGATAACTATGATAGAAGATCAACCACTGGAGGATGTCAATATCTTGGAAGACGATTAGTCTCCTGGCAATGCAAGAAACAAACAATTGCAGCAACATCCTCTACTGAAGCTGAATATGTAGCTGCTGTAAGCTGTTGTGGACAAGTTTTGTGGATGCAAAATCAGCTCTTGGACTATGGATTCAATTTCAATAATACTCCTATCAACATTGATAATGAGAGTACCATTTGTATTGTGAAGAATCCAGTTTATCATTCCAAGACCAAACACATACAGATTAGGCATCACTTTATCAGAGATTGCTATGAGCACAGGCTTATTAATGTGGTTAAGGTTCACACAGATGATAATGTAGCTGACTTACTTACTAAAGGTTTTGATGTTTCTAGATTCACTCACTTGGTGGTGAGCATTGGCATGATTAACTACTGAGCTACATTTAAGGGGAGGACTATTTAGTATTTGTATAGTCCTGTGCATTGCTTGAGGGGAGGATAGTTATGTATACTTAGTTTATACTGAAGAAATTGGGGAAGTACTGTTTTTCGTAAAAGTACTGCTTGGAAAGTACTGCTTGGGAAAGTACTGCTTACGTGGAAGTACTGTTTGTCTTATTAAAGTACTGTTCCAACGGTTATATTGAGGGATAATTAATGCTAACGGTAACAATGTTTTTATGGGCTGTGATTTTTCAAATCTCACCTATAAATAACTACTTTCCGATTTTCCCTCTTATATTGATACATTAGAATCTTTTCCTTCTTTCTCTCATCATATCCATATTATTCGATTAAAACTATTTTGTGCTTACATAATCAACAATGGCAAATCGTCCTACTGTTTCAAAGCATAATATGGTCGCTAATTTGGATAAGACTGAAGCAAATATACTCTTTCATGATATAATTGATTATCTTACTGGTTCGCCTATCAGTTATGCTCTTTTAGTGGAGCCGGATATAATTGAGCCCTGGATTCAAGAATTTTGGGCTAATGCTAGAGATAACATGGAGAATGATGAGTATTATGTTAGATCAACAGTTGCTGGAAGAACTGTTAAGATTACTGAAGCCTCCATCCGAGAAGATTTATTGTTCAATGATGCAGATGGGGTTATACGGTTTGATAAGCAGTTGATATGGGATACTTTTCGACATATTGGTTATGAAGGATCTTTGAATGAACAAACGTTTAGAAAACAATTGTTTTGTCCTCATTGGAAATTTTTGGTTCATGTGTTGCTCCATTGCATAAGTGCTTAGAGTACCTCTTGGGAGCAGTTTGGGTCAAATATAGCATCTGCTATGGTTGGATTAGCTACAGATCGAGTTTTTAACTTCTCAAGGCTATCTGGATGGAATGCTCTCGCATATCTCACATGGATCTACTTGGCTAATGTACCCAAGGTTTATACAGGTTTTCTTAAACAAGCAACTTGCTGATGTGCCAAAACCTACAGATTTATTACCTGTGATTGTTCAACAATGAAGATTTTTACCTTTATGGCAAAAAGGAGTGCTTTATTCAGGGGTCCAGATACTCCTTTAACTACTTCCATGATGGACGTTGTTCAGGCTGTTAGAGCTGATACTGAAGCTGATGAAGCTACTGAAGGTACTGCATCTGCAAGTACTGCATCTGCAAGTACTGCTTCTCCACAAGCTGCATCAAAAGAAGGTACTGCATCTCCACAAGGTACTGCTTCCCCAAGTACTGAACTTCAAGAAGATGTTGCAGTTTCACTTTCTCCATCTCCACAAGGGTCTGTTCCTGCTTCTCAATCAGAGGAACATTCACCTATTCAAAGAGAGGATTCACATACCATACCTCCTGACGAAATCACATTGGATAATTATGTTTTGACAAGAGAGTTGGTTAAGTTGAAAAAGACTACTGAGGTTCAAGCCAAACAGATAAAGAAATTAAAACTGAAGTTTAGAAGGCTAAAGACTTTTGTGTGGCCATTAGTTCAAGAATTTCGTATCTGGGTTAAATCAAAGAAAAAGGCGCAAAGGCAGTCTAGGAAAAGCAAACGCCAAAAGGTTTACCAACCGTCTTCTGTCAATTTAGGGAGGAATTTAGCAGAAGAGAATTTGAAAGAAGATGTTGTTAAGGAAAATGAACCTGAAAGTGCTGAAAAGACTGAAGAGAAGATCATTGAAGATACTGAGGAGCAAGTTCAAGTTCAAGGTACTGAACTGTCACACCCCCAAATTACCTGTTTTGCAGCGGAATGGAATTCCTGGGGATTGACTGTCATAGCATCACAATCGCAGTTATATTGAACGACCTAAAGTGTCGTTTGGAAAATACATCGCTTGATTTAATAAAAACATTCAGAGTTACAAAGATAGGTCCCAAATGAAAGTTATTATGTGCGGAAAGTAAGTTTGGTACAAGTCAAACGATGTTTTTAAAGTGTATAAATCCCATGTGAGACGCGTCGTCACCGCGACTCTATGATATGTCCACATGCATGCCATGAAGTGAATGCCTTAGCTACCTGAAAATACATTGCTAAAAGTGTCAACACAATGGTTGAGTGAGTTCATAGAGTTTATGTAAATGTTAATACGACTACCACAAGTATAAATTATGTATGACAATGATGTCACAAAATGATACAATTGCTTAAGCACATGACACCGAAGCTCTGACTGATGTTCGCCCCAACAGAGTGTCTTGCCAAAACAACTCAAATAATGTTTATGAAATGAAATGCATCCGTATGACTAGTTGGGATCCACCAACCCGGATGGAGGTGTCACCCTCGATAGATCTATCCACTCACCCACGCTTCTAGGAAATTAACGGTTCATGCTTATGAAATGGGGACATTTAACTGGCAATGAGGTAACTTAAGCAATATAATGAATTTGACATACTTGGTAGCGTAATAAAAATGGTGTGCAATGTATTCTCCCCCGTAGGTTTGAAATAAAGTAAAAACTTGAATAAAATGGGGCTATGAAAACTCACCTGTTGCAATGATTATGATGACAAAAGTGGATACACTGAAATGTAGCGTGAATCTCTAACCTTGACCTATTATGAATGTTATGATACGTAATGAGTTATGATGTAATGTTATGCATGCAATTCGGATGATATTTATACCACTTATACGCTTTTGAAAATAGAATTTATCGTCGAAATATTTGTTTATGACATCTCGTCATGTTATAAAATACTTTACAAGTATTTACGTTGAAATGATATCTTACGATAATCATTTAATGAGTTATTATGAAATTATAACTTTTCGTCGTAAAATAATGTCATTGAAAATTTTCATGAAAGTGAAACGGCTTCTAAAAGCTAGTCGTAAAATGGTGCACGTCGAGTGTTAGGAAACGAACTCAACGGTTTTGGGAAGCTTGTATCAATATCTCAAAGTTTTAGTGTTTAAGTTTTTATCATAGAGGTCTCGATCATGGAGAAAAACATAGGTAAAGTATGGTACTTGTGTCCAAAATGTGGTTTAAGTGTGGTTTTCGGCAAAGTTTAAGCGACCGAATATTATTCGTTACAACTCCGCTTGACAAACGGTTGGACATTTTGGAAAATATACTTGGCGAACTTACTTTTACTAGAAGACATCACGTTATAAAAAGTTCTACATCATTGTTAAAAACGTCCGCCAACATGGTCCTTTAATTGCCGTAGTATGTTTTAAATAAAGAATATATTAATTTTGCTAATAGAATAAAGTTACGGCAACTTGATTTATCGCGTGTAATTTAATCGTTACAAGTCCGTTTTCTACGTTTTCTACATCCTTAGATTAGTGTCAAGGTATACTAATATATTTTTGATAAGTCGACACAATTTATAAAGCTTAAGACTCATTTTTGACTCGTAAAGAGTGACATTTTAAATGCTGAAATTTCTGAAATTAATAGTTTTCCTCGTCAAACTTGAAAAATTCATAACTTCTTCGTTATAGCTCCGTTTTAATCCGTTCAAGCGGCCACGGTTTCGTTTTAAAGTATATTTTCTAAATATCTAGGCCAAAAATTTATGTCTACTGTCGGATTTTCCAGATTTACAAAATAAGATCAGACCCTTTTTTTTAAGACTTGTCGAAATGAGTTTTTCTCGCTTCAAACCTATTCTAACCCATTCAAAACAACTCCGAAGCTATTCTAATCCTACCATACACCTTCTTAGGGTGTCATGGGTTCCTAGACATCACCAAAACTAATATATAACAAGGGATAATTATAGGATGACTTATATATGTATAACTCTTAAAAATGTAAAAATGGTATAAACATCCATAAGTCTTTCATGCTTTGCTCAAAAATGATGAAATAAATATGAAATGATAATGAAAGATGAAAAATGAAAATGATATGCTTACTAGTTACTTGATGAGGTGACTAGAACAAGGGATTAAACTTAAACACCCTAGGTTTTTATTTCAAAACCTAAACAAGAGTGTATACTAGATTGTTAAAACTTGATCTTGATAAATTTTTGATGAACTCTTCTATCTCCTTAGGTGTGACCGGTTTTAGAGAGAAGAAGGAGAAGAGAGAAACTTGATTTGAGACTTTGAATTATTTTGATTGAAATGAGTGAAAGTAAGTTGGAGTGTAAGTCTTGATATGTAAGAAAAATTTTACCAACCCATTAATGCATCACCCCCCTTGGTCGGCCAAGGGGGTATGTATTTGTAAAATACATTTTTTTTTATATTGTATATATAAATGTGTAAGTAAAATATAGTTAAGTACAATATGTTGTAACTTGCATATAATTGTGAAATTAGAGTAGTATTGTCTCAAAATAAGTTTTAATGGATCAAAGTAAGATATATTGAGGTCATCTAAATTGTAAAAATACAT
The DNA here is from genome assembly GCA_910596185.1 of Chrysanthemum makinoi. Taxonomy (NCBI): domain Eukaryota; kingdom Viridiplantae; phylum Streptophyta; class Magnoliopsida; order Asterales; family Asteraceae; genus Chrysanthemum; species Chrysanthemum makinoi. The sequence goes on from OU343218.1 coordinate 168,179,773, forward strand.
TTCTTGTAAAATTTGAGTGATATAATAATTATCGTGTAGTTTTTATGAAAAGCGTCGTAATAATATAAATTTAACGATTTATATACAAAATAAATTTAAAATACTAGGTAAACTCAAAATATTATTTTTATAAACTAAATGTAAGTATAAAAATATATCGGAATAATTTTTGGAAGTATCGGATTAACGTTCAAAATAATAACTTACGCGATAGCGTTTATTTAATATGAAATTTACGCGTTTAATGTGAAATGAAAAATCATGAATGAACTAACATGATGGAAATGATGTTAATGATATGTAGACTAAACCTAGTCTATATGAAATGTCCTTGATGATATGATCATGAATTCGCCGCTAAACCATTAAGGTTACGCGAATTTGGAACACGCAAACCTAGTTTACGATAAATGATGAAATAGTGAAACATGAATTGTTTTGAGAAATGACCTGAAAGTACGAGTTGTCACATGAACAACAAAGTACTGCTCTTCAACAGCAAAGTACTTTTAGACAAGAGGTAATAACTCCAAGAGTTTTCAATTTTGAAGAGGAAGCTGGTCCTTCTACAACTATTATACAAGAAGAGGAGGAAGCTACACTAAAACCTATTCATTCTGCAAGTGATGATGAGTTCATTGCTACAATTTTAGAAGATTTATCACAACCTAGAGGTGGTGTTACCATTCGAGAAATGCAACAAGATGTACAACAAAGAACTTCTCAACCTGCAATTGATCCTAAGGATAAAGGGAAAGGTGTTCTGGTAGAAACTAAGAAGAAGAAATTAAATTTGGCAGAACTTAGAGAAATTGAAGTTGCTAGGAATGAAGCTGTAGCTAGAACGTTTCAAGAAGATTTAAATGCTAAAGATAGAGAAGCTCAAGAAGCTGAAGAAGCTCAAAGTAGAGAAGCGGCTAAAAAGTTGCAAGAGCAATTAAATGCTGAAGCTGATGAACCATTACAATCACCTACTCCTGTTAGATATATGCCTAGAAGACCTAATTTAGCTAAGGACAGGAATGCTATGATGGCTTATTTGAAAGGTCGAGGGTATAAAGGATTGCAGAAGCTGAATTATGTTGATATGAAAAGACTCTATGATGCTGAGACAGAAGCTTATAAGAAGAGTGTTGCAGATATCAAAGATTTTAGAGAAGAAGCTAATTGGACTGAAGCTGAAAGGAAGAAGAGTTTAAAAAGAAAAAGGAAAACTGAAGTTACAGATAGACAGTTCTCAAAGAAAGAAAGAGTTGAATTAAGATCTGAGACTAAAGATGCATTAAGAAATTATCTCAGAGTGGTAGATTTTGATTATTCAAAAGAAGATGCTGACATGAAGATGAACATATCTCAGATTAGTGCTTTTGAATTTGTGAAATCTAAAGAAGGAGATTATATGATTTTTCATAAAGAAGATGAAAGCTTCAAAGTTTTCAATAGGCTATGGGATTTGTTACATATTATAGATAGAGTGGATCTATTCTATCTATATAATGTGGTGAAAGCTTATTTTGGAGATATTCCATCAGAAGGAATTGGTCTAGTTTTGCTTGGAGATCTCATAACCATGTGGGAAACAGAAGAGGAAAGCACTGATGATATTTGGAAGAATCAAGAAAATTGGGAAATTGTTTGCTCGAGATTCTTTGAAAAGTCTGGAGTTCATGTTTTAGAACTGGAGAATGGTAAAATGATACATATGTTTGTAAATAGAAGATATCCTCTCACAGTTGAGCTCATGAGAAGAATGCTAGAGCATGGATTGGAAGTAGAAGAGGATAATGAAACTGCTTGCATGGTTATCAATCTATTTATCAACTGGACTACTATTGCTGAAGAAGATGAGTAAACTGGTATGAGTTTTATTGAATAACTTATTTTTGATAAATCGGTACTTTATTCAAATACTGCTGATCAAACAGTACTTTCATCAAAGTACTGCTTGCAGCTTTTAAAACCAGTTAAGTGATTTTTGAAAGAAATCTTTTGTTAAAATATCAAATATTTTGAAAACAAAGGTTAAATGAATTAAATGGATTTTGAGATGAAAACATCAATAGGTCATCAATCCACCATTGTTACAAAAGGATTGGCTAATCCATGAGAAAACGGCTCTGGTAAAGATATATCAAATCCGTTTTTAGTTGACAACTTGCTAATAAGTTGTATGGTAATCAACTCACCATATCAGTTAATGTGAAGAGTTGGCTAGCCCACAAGAAAATGGCTTGTGGTAAAGGCAGTGGAAAATTCATTATTGGTAATTAGTTCACCATTAGATAAAAGAACTAACTAGTCCAGAAGGGTACAGCTTTTGGTAAAGACAAATCAAATCTGTTGATAGCTGATGATTTGCTAAAAATCATATGGTTATCAATGTACCATGGTCTTACACATCAAAACATTTGGCTACTCCAAAGATAATGGCTTTGGTAAAGAGATCTAAATCCATTAAATTTTCAATGATTCACCTCTCACAGGAGTTAACACACCTGGAAGTGATGAGAATAGTATGCAACTTAAACTGAATTAATGTACAAATTGTCATATGTTGCTGTGTTGCTGAAAAGATGGAGCTTGCTGGATGCTGCTGAGAAAGAACAATTCTAAGAGATACTTTGACAAGTACAGACACTACAGAGATACAATTTAAAGACTAAGAAACAATCTGTCCTTAAAGATGAAGCTGTTAAAGATATATTTACAAAGGAACTTGAAGTCAAGCAAGTAGAATTCAAGTTAGGGGAGGATTGTTGGGATATGAAAGTGCTGAAGACATGAAAGTACTGAAGATATGAAAGTACTTGTAAGTTGCAAAGTCTTGGAAAAAGAGACAAAAAGTAAAAAGAAAAAGTCAAAGAGTCAAAATACTGCTAAAGACAAAGTCAAAGTACTGCACCTAGAAGTCAAAGTACTGCAAGAACAAAAGAACTGTTATATTCGTTTATAGAAAGTATTGTATTCTATGTTTATATTACTTGTCGTACAAGGTTACAAATTGTAAACCGACTAGGATATCCTTGAGCCTATAAAAGGACTCCTAGATTGGCATTAGACATATGAGTCTATGAGTTTTAGAGTTTACAAATTCACAAGTTAATTAGTGTTTTAGAGAGAAGTTCGATTATCTTAGAGTTGTATTAGAAGTATCTGCATAATAAGCAGATTTAGAGTTTATAATAAAAAGCTATTCTTCTTAGCTTTATTAAGTAAATTCCGCGTACTTGATAAAGATTGCTCAGTGTTTCTTTGTTAATAACTTAGGATTTATCTGAGGTTATTAAACCTTAACAAGCTAGTAAAGTTAGTTTGATTAAAGTATATCGATCCAACAGCTCTTCTTAGCATGAGGGCCAAGAAATTCTACAAGAAGACTGGCAAGCCTATCCACATTAATGGTGATGATACTGCAGGCTTTGATAAGAAGAAAGTGGAGTGCTTTAACTGCCACAAGTTTGGACATTTTGCTAGAGAATGTAGAAGACCAAAGACCAAGGACAACAGGTCTACATGGTACAAGCAAAAGAGGGGACCAACTATGGAAGAACCAAAGGCAATGTTGGCTATTGATGGTGTGAGCTATGATTGGAGTTTCATGGCTGATGAACAAGAAGAAGAACATTCAGATGCTGCTCTTGTTGCTATTGAATTTGCTCTTATGGCTTTCTCTGATTCTGAGGTACAAAACTTTAATAGTTGTTCTAAAACATGTAGGGCTGCTAAAGAAGTTGAAAGACTTAATGATTTGTACTCTAATGAAAGGCAAGAATTATATACTCCTAATTATACTGTGGCTAATCTTAGGAGAGCTATGGCAGTATTAGAAAAGCAAATAGAGCACTATCAGGAAAATGAGTCAAATTATAATGATGATATGATTCTTCTTAGGAGAGAGGTAGAACATACAACTGCTGTGAATGAAGCATACCAAAAGGAGCTTGAAAAACTCCAAAAGAAAATTGAAAATGTCAATTTAACTGTAGACACATGTTATCATTAGTCTAAGTCAATTGATAAAATTTGGAATGCTCAAATATATAATAAAGCTAAGTATGGTATGGGTTATAATACTGCGCCTCCACCGCTAAGGGGTGTTCCATCACCTCCAGGTATAGATTTAGCTCATTCAGGTTTAGAAGACTTTAAGGAACTTGAAAGAGAATATGGTCCTTTAAAGGACACAGTGGTGAAGAGTGAGGAAGAGAGTAAGCTTGATAATGATGTTTTTGAGAGTGCTAGTGACTCATCAGTTGTTGATGAGAATGTTAAAAAGAATGTAGAGACTTCTATACCAAAAGTTGTTAATACTTTTACAGAGGAACCTAGGAAACCAGTTAATAAACCTAGACCAACTGTAAGGTATGCTGAGATGTATAGGAACAAGCCTACAACTCCTAGGGGTAACCAGAGGAGTTGGAATCATGTTAAATCTCAACAACTAGGTAGTGATTTTGTTCTGAACAATAAGGCATGCTATATCTGTGGTAGTTTTGATCATTTACATGCTTATTGTGACTATCATGTTGGGAGAAGGGAAGTCTATGGGTATAAAAGGGTGGAGACTAACAGGTATCAACATAATGTACACCCTAATTCCCATTGTAAAATGGTCCCAAGAGCAGTTCAACTTAGAAGTGGCCTCAAAACACTTGCCACTACAAAAACTATTAACACTGTTCACCCTAAGTCACCTGTTAAAAGTGCAAACACCAAAACAAGTTTTCATAAATCTGCACAAACAGGAAAAAGAACCTTTCAAGCTAAAAAGATTAATAATAATCAACAGTGGGCACCTAAAAATCAACCAGCAGTTACCACTGCTCATTCAAAGGTTACCACTGCAAAGGTTTTTAATAAGAAAAGGGGGGACATGGGCAATGCTGTGAAGGCCTCAGCATGTTGGGAATGGAAACCTAAAGGAAATACCTCTACAACCAATCCCAATGGTGTATCAATGACCTTTGATAGATTTAACTATATTGATACATGAGGCAGATCCAAGTCAATCATGGCTTGGGTCCCCAAAAGAAACTATTTCTTTACTCATATGTGCGGGAACATCCAAGGACAAAAAGGTCAGATCAAGGATATACAAATAGTGGGTGTTCAAGGCACATGACTGGCAACAAGTCCTATCTTTCTGATTTTGAGCATTATGATGGACAGTATGTCAGTTTTGATAATGAAGTTAGTAGAACAAGATGTGTGATGCAGGAACACTTAAGATAAAGGAAAACATGGATTATTATTATTATTACAAAACTGCACTAAGAGTGCAGTAAAACTACACCCATGAAGTACAGAGTACAAACATCACTACATCAACTGATAACAACTACCAACAACCTACCCCAAACACATGTTTCCTAACCCATCCCATTCCTAACCCATCATCACTCCTTTATGGCTTCTTGGGAAAGCCCCAGCTTGGCATCACCTTAGGAGCACCAAGCATGTTAATCCAGTCATACACCCTAGGGCTTGCTAAACCCATCACCACTATATTTGTAGGTGGAGAGGATGATGAAGGAACTGCTGATGGTGGTGCTGATTGAAATGGTAGAGAAGGTGATGATTACAGTTCTTCAGGAGGAGCTACTGCTGCAAGAGGAGGAACACTCAGGACTCTTCCAGTGGTCTCATCATCTGTAACATATGGAGACACATAGGAGCTGATCTCTGAGCTATCTTCTTTGATTGTTGCATCCTGAGGCTCTGGTTGTAGTGATGAAGGTCCAGCAGAAAAAGGATTTGAAAGAGCAAGTGAATGCTTTCTCTTCCTGGATACAACCTTCTCATACTCTTCTTTTTCAACTCTCCCAGGGTTATTCAAAACAAAGTCATCCCATGAACTATCAGATGAACTGCTAGAAGAAAGATTGATTGGACTAGTTTGACTCATGGTGTTGCTGAAGTAATGATCTTTGAGGGTGAAAGTTTTGGAGTATGTGATTTGAGTGGTTTGTGATAAATGATATGTTTAATATATATTAAGTTGGATTCAAGAAGTTAATGAGAGGAAGGTGCAAGTAGTTGAGGAGTAAATTGGAGTCCTGTATTCTAGGAAAATGTATCAATGCTTAAGTGTTGACTTTATTGAGTATAGCCACTGCTATGCTTAATTCTTTCAATATATTAAACATTGCCAATGCAATAGTGATTCCAATGTTTGGTTTATGTTAGTTAATTGCAGTTTGAAGGATTTTTGTTTAACAATTGTTACTCTCTGGTGAATCGATGCTCAAAGTTGTTTAGATCCTATCTAAGCTGTCCTCTGATGATTTTGTTTTACAGTGGGAACTACATTGCAACCAGTGGTAACGTGCTTTCAGTGGAAAAAGGAAAAACAAAGGAACTTCATTACTAACACATAATTCATTACAACCAAAAGTACTCCTAGTCAAAACACAAAAACTGAAACCTAGCACATCCTATACCTATCTTCAGCTATTCCATTGGCCTCTTGCCCTTGCCCACATAGTCATGTTTATTCTTCTGGGCTCTCTTTCTCTTGTTTTCAAAAGTGGATTGCATCCTTGGACATGGAAGCCCAAGAATCTGTGGAGGAGGTCTTGGTAGCATTGCAGGCCTTGTTGGATTGGATATTTGCTTCATATTGGAGATAGCTGTTTTCAGTGCTATTGAAAGAGCTTTTGGCAACTCTTTAGCAAGAGAATAGGTTTCATCATTCGCATCATCATCATCTGATGAATCGGAGTAGAACTCAAGAGATTTTGCAGGCTTAGCTACAGGCTTTCGCTTAGCAGTTTCTTTGGTATATCTTTTGGATGAAGAGTCAGTCCCTGATGGGATATATTCAAACCATCCTGATGCTTCTGAAGATGATTTTGATTCAATTACATACTCTTCTTCTGAGTCAGAAGAGATGTTGATGGTGTTGGAGGGATTGCTCATGCTTATGGTTTTGAGGATATTGTGTTTGAATGATAATTGATGAAGTTTATCTTAAGCCAAGCCTCTTTATATAGCCAAGGTCGGTTGAAGGGTCATTTAAAGAAGATATTTACCTTTTTCTTATTTTGGTAGGTCAAGGAGTAAATATAGATATTATTGAGTTAACTTTGGAAGATATTTTGCTTGGGTAATGGTTTGGTTAAAGGTAACTTTGGTTACTATCAAGTTGTTATTCTCATCTTTTACTAATACGTATATCAAGTTTTGATGAGAAGTTAGAGTTAAAAGGTGTATATCTAAGATACACATCAAATGGTTATTGATTCACCATGTCTAATACACATAAGAATCAACTAGTCCAGAGCAAACGGCTACTGGTAAAGACTTGACAAATCCGTTTATGGTTGATAGTTTACGAAAAACTATATGGTTATCAACTCACCATATTCTTTATGATTAAGAGTTGGCTAGTCCATAGCAAATGGCTCATGGTAAAGACATATCAAATCCGTTGATAGCTGATAGTTTGCTAAAAACTATATTGGGAGCAGTATTGTTTTCTAATGATTTTATTTTCCACTGCTCTTTGAAATTTTTGTGAAAAATTACCACTGCTAGTTCACAGTTTCCACTGACAGTGTTATTTTACCACTGTTGTTCTAGTCGTTACAACAGATTATGTCAGTAATTTATTTTTCACTAGCCGTTGAAAGTAACCACTGATAGTCATATATATAGGGTTAATATTTTAAGTAAATTATCTTCTTTCTAAATTATAACTACTTTCTAAAGATAATTTTACTTGCGCATCAATTCTAAACCCTAACCCTATATATCTTTTTCTCTCAATTGGCTTGTCATTACTTCAATTCTGACTGACATAATAATATTTTTCATCAAAAGTTTCTATGGCTTCTTTGAAATTTTCAGATGAGCACAACCTAGTGGCCTACTTACAAAAGACTAAAGAGAAGAGTGGCCCTGTTTTTCATCAAATTGTGGACTTTCTTCATACCACTCATATAAGGTATACTTTACTTTTAAAACCCACAATTTATATCTCTCAAATCAATCAATTTTGGACTTCTGCTCAGTCCATCACACTTGAGAATAGAGATACACATGAAACAGTGGATGCTCTCAGAGCCACTGTAGATGGGGTAACTATTGATGTTACTGAGGCATCCCTGAGGAGAGTACTTCACTTGGATGATCTCAATGGTCTCATAACATTACCTATGTCTGACATTCATGATACTTTATCATCCATGGGGTATGATACCACTGACAAAAAGCTACTTTCAAAAAGAGTGGTTTTTGTCCCCACTGGAGATTTTTGATTCATACTTTGTTACATTGCCTTAGTCCTAAGAAAACATCTTATGAGCAATTTATTTTATGATGTAATTCACTTCCTATTTATAGGAGGGTAAGTTTGGTTAACCATATATTGGGTTAAATATTAACCATGGTTAGGTTAGGACACTTGTAATGATCAAAATGATCCATGGTTAGGATTAAGCCACCAATATGATGACTCTCCCCCCTTAGGTCGGCCACAACACTTCTAGATTGCTTAGATGATAAGTTTTGATAATATCTTGAGTTTAGAGTAAGTTTTGGTTCCGTTAAATGCCAACCGTAAGTCGTTAAGCCATAAAACGTAAAACCGGGTATCGTAAAAATACGAAACTTACAGGAATGATGAGACTCATCATTATACTCCATATAAAAATATAAAATGAGTGATAAGTCTCATTGGGTGCAAAAACGCTGCTTAAAGCTGGAAACACGGGGCAAAAACGCGTAATTCGCAGTTTATCGGAAACGACCGTGAATTTATTTAGAGTATACTAAAATTAGTTTAAAAGTGATATGAGATGTCAAAATGTGGTTTTCTTCATACGCGGGATAACTTAACAGTTATTTGTTAAGTTTAAAAGTTACGCGATTTATGCAAAAATGTAGAACGTACAAGGTTAATTCCTTTATGGTCAAAGGAGGGGGGAAATATGTTTGACTTTTCCAAAAAATGTAAAAGTTTCAAAAACATATTAGAAACACAGTGCAGGAATCGTTAAGTCTGATGTAAGTAGTATTGTTTAAAACGTAAGTTTAGTTTTTCAGTCCAGGCTTCTTTGGTAACATAAAAATAAATCTTGAAAATTCTCAAATTAACCATGAGTGATCTAAGAATTTATCTGATGTTAGGAAAATTATCAGAGTTGATTTTCGTTAAGCGCGTGATGTTTAAACGGTGGACCGTCCAAAATGAAACTTTATAACGATGTTTTCTTTATAACTTTTGCGAAAATGATCTAACGATTGTCGAATTCTCAGGATATTACTACAATAATTTATCTTACGAGAATGTGAAATAAAAATTTTACAGATAAATAGTGAAAATGAATAGTAAATGTGAATAGTAAAAGTGAATAGTAAATTCTCGAAAATAAAAAGTAACCTGAAAGTGCGGGTGGTTACAGTCTCCCCCCGTTGGATAAATCACGTCCTCGTGATTTAATTGTTACTTGATGTTGATGCTCCTTCAAAAAGGTGAGGGTACTTTCGAAGCATTTGGTCTTCTCGTTCCCATGTAAATTCTGGGCCACGTTGGGAGTTCCAGCGAACTTTGACAATTGGTATTCGACTCTGTTTTAGTTGTTTGACCTCTCGGTCCATGATCTCCATAGGTTGTTCAATGAAGTGTAGATCGTTGCTGAGTTTGAGTTCATCGAGTGGAATAACAAGCGATTCATCGGATATACATTTCTTTAGGTTAGATACATGAAAAGTGGGATGTACATTACTGAGTTCCGATGGGATCTCAAGTTTATATGCCACTGGACCAACCCTAGCGAGGATTTTGAATGGACCTATGTATCGTGGGTTTAGTTTTCCAGGTTTACCGAATCGTATGACACCTTTCCAAGGTGAGACCTTTAGCATAACCTTGTCTCCAACTTGGAATTCCAAGGGTTTGCGTCGTACATCGGCATAACTCTTTTGTCTATCTCTTGCTTTTTGTAACTGATTTTTGACTTGTATGATTTTCTCAGTTGTTTCACGAATGAGTTCTGGACCCGTGAGTTGAACATCTCCCACTTCGGCCCAACAGACAGGCGATCGGCACTTTCGACCGTAAAGTGCTTCAAAGGGTGCTGCCTTGATACTCGTGTGATAACTGTTATTGTAGGATAATTCGACCAATGGTAAATGGTTATCCCATCCTTTTCCAAAGTCGATTATACAAGCTCGAAGCATGTCTTCCAGCGTTTGAATGGTTCGTTCACTTTGACCATCGGTTTGAGGGTGGTACGTTGTACTCATGTCTAGGTTTGTTCCGAAGGCGTCTTGGAGTGACTGCCAGAAATTTGAGGTAAATCTACCATCTCGGTCAGATATGATGGAGATCGGTGCACCATGTTTTGAGACTATTTCCTTGACGTAAAGTCGAGTCGGTGATCCATCTTGTAAGTCTCTTTGATTGGTATAAAGTGTGCGGACTTTGTGAGACGATCCACTATGACCCAGATGGAGTCATAACCGTTGGATGTCTTTGGGAGTTTAGTGATAAAATCCATTGTGATTCGTTCCCATTTCCATATCGGAATCTCGGGTTGTTATAAGAGACCGGATGGTTTTTGGTGTTCAGCCTTCACTTTGGAACAAGTAAGGCATTTACTGACGTAGGTGGCAATGTCGGCTTTCATGTTTGGCCACCAGTAGAGTAGTTTTAGATCATGATACATCTTATCAGATCCTGGATGTACAAAATATTTGGATTTGTGGGATTCAAGCATGATTAAATCTCGTAGGCCACCATAAAGTGGTAACCAACTTCGTCCTTGGAAGCATAAAGTTCCGTCGGAACGGGTTTCAAATTTCTTCTTTATCATGCCATCTAATTTCTCCATCTCAATGTCTTTTTGTTTTACCGCTTCGGCTTGAGCATTGAGTATTTGAGTAGGGAAATTTGAATTGATGGTTAGGACTAAAGCTCGAACTCGTAGAGGTTTAACCCTTTCCTTCCGGCTCAGGGCATCTGCTACTACGTTGGCTTTTCCCGGATGATAGCGAATGTCGCAATCATAGTCACTCAGCAATTCTAACCATCGTCGTTGCCTCATGTTTAGTTCCTTTTGATCGAGAATGTGTTGGAGACTTTTGTGGTCGGTAAACACAGTACATCTAGTACCGTATAGATAGTGTCTCCAGATCTTAAGTGCAAAGACTACTGCTCCTAACTCCAAGTCATGAGTATTGTAGTTTTCTTCATGTTTCTTGAGTTGTCGTGAAGCATAAGCCATGACTTTTTCTCGTTGCATGAGTACGGCTCCTAATCCTTGGTGCGAAGCATCACAATAGACTACAAAATCTTCGATCCCATCTGGAAATGCTAGAATAGGGGCACTACAAAGTTTTTGTTTTAGGATTTGGAAAGCTTCTTCTTCATCTTCGTTCCAGATGTACTTCTTGTTTTTCTGAGTTAGCGTAGTCAAAGGTTTGGCTATTGAGGAAAACCCCTCAATAAACCTTCGATAATAACCGACCAAACCTAGAAATAGAACAAATTTCTATAGGTGTTGTAGGTGTTGGCCAATCCTTGATAGCCTCAATTTTAGCGGGATCAACATGTAGACCTGTGCTATCGATAACATGCCCAAGGAATTGTACTGACTGAATCCAGAATTCACATTTAGTGAATTTTGCGTACAACTCCTCTTTCTTGAGAAATTCTAAAATTGTCCTCAGATGATCTTTATGTTCTTCTTCGCTTTTGGAGTATATGAGAATGTCATCGATGAATACTATCACAAACTTGTCCAAGTATGGCTTACACACCCGATTCATGAGATCCATGAATACTGCTGGTGCATTCGTCAAGCCAAACGGCATTACTTGGAATTCGTGATGACCATAGCGAGTTCTAAAGGCTGTTTTTGGAATGTCTTCTTCTCGAACCTTAACTTGATGGTAACCCGATCGAAGGTCTATTTTTGAATAATAGGTCGAACCTTGTAGTTGATCGAATAGATCGTCGATTCTTGGCAAAGGGTATCGGTTCTTTATGGTTAATTTGTTTAGCTCACGATAGTCGATACACATTCGTAACGATCCATCTTTCTTTTTCACGAACAAGACGGGAGCTCCCCAAGGTGAGGAACTAGGTCCGATAAACCCCTTGTCCGAAAGTTCTTGTAGTTGATTTGCCAGTTCTTGCATCTCGGATGGTGCCAGTCTATAGGGTGCGCGGGCCACTGGCGCCGCTCCTGGCACTAAATTAATTTGAAACTCTACTTGGCGTGATGGTGGAAGTCCGGGTAAGTCTTCAGGGAAAACTTCAGGAAATTCACGAGCGATAGGAACGTCTTCAAGTCATTTTTCTTTGGATTCCTTCTCGGTAACATGAGCTAGAAATGCGTAACATCCTTTTTCAATGTACTTCATGGTTTTCATATATGAGATGATGTTTAAGCGAGTTCCACTTTGATCACCACGGATGACCAAAGTTTCATTGTTACAAGGAATGTGAACAACTTTTTCGCCACAGATGATGTTGGCTTGATGTTTTGACAACCAATCCATGCCAATAACAACATCGAAACTTCCAAGTTCGATTGGCATGAGATTGATGTTGAATGGATGATCTAAAAGGTTAAGGGTACAGTTTTGGAGTACAGTATTGGTGTTTACTAAGTTTCCATTGGCTAATTCAATACTATAGTGAGTATCCATAGTGGTTGGTGCAATATTAAGTAAAGGTGCAATTGTGGAAGATATAAAGCTCATATCAGCACCGAAATCAAATAAGACCTTAACAAGATGATTATTGAGTGAAAACGTACCAGTGACTACGTTCGGGTCTTGTTGAGGTTCACCGTTTCCCATAATATAGGCTCTACCACGAGCATCTCCGCCTTGTTGGCCACGGTTTTGAGGACAATTGGGTTTGACATGTCCTTTCTCCCCACACCCGAAACATGTAACTATCGGTTGAAGGTTAGCTCCAGTAGCCACAACTTTGCTTCTACAGTCTTTAGCAAGGTGTCCTGGTTTTTGACACTTGTGACACTTGGCTGGGCAAGGACCCATATGGTGATAGTTGCATTTATTGCACTTTGGGTAGGTTCCACCATAATTTCCTCCAGCTGGTGCTGCAACACAAGCCGTTGAGGCTTCTTGTCTTTTGTTTTGTTGCTGGTGGTGTTTGGTGTTACGATTTTGGTTGTTGAAAGTGTTTCTTTGGTTGTTATCCCATTGCCGTTTGTTGTTGTTGTTTCGGTTGTTGTTGTTGTTGGTATGGTTGTTGTTATTACGGTAGTTGGTGTTGTTGGTGGTAGTGTTGAGATTCTGTCTTTGGGTAGCTCCTGTTCGAACCACTTGATCCATGAGACTTCGAGACATTCGCATAGCATCATCAAGTGACTTTGGATCAAACGAAGTCACATTTCCCTGGATGATAGGCGTAAGTCCCCAGATATATCTCTCTAACAGCTTTTCAGTTGTTGGAACCATTGATGGACATAGTATCGCCAATTCTTGAAATCGGCGGTTGTAGGTAGCAATGTCAACACCTTTGAGAACATGGTTCCAGAACTCCACTTCCAATTTCTGTATCTCACTACGAGGGCAATACTCCTTGATCATTAAACCCTTTAGAGCAACCCAAGAGATTTGATAAGCACTCATGATGCCTATTGGTTGAGCAACTGAATTCCACCATGATAATGCCTGATCGATTAGTGTACAAGTAGCATATTGAACTTTGTCACCTTCAGCGCATTTGCTGATTGAGAACACAGACTCCATTCTTTCAAACCAGCGAGTTAAACCCACGGCTCCTTCTGAACCCTTGAAATTTGTGGGTTTGCAACTCATAAATTCTTTGTATGAGCAACCTCTAGTTGCACTTGCTGCGGCAAGCCTAGCAGCTTCAGCGGCAGCGGCAGTTTCAGCGGCAGCGGCGGCTTCAGCGGCTGCGGCGGCTTCAGCAGCTGCAGCGGCCTCAGCGGCTGCGGCGGCTTCAGCGGCAGCGGCGGCTTCAGCGGCTGCGGCGGCTTCAGCGGCTGCGGTTGTTGCAGCAGCGGCTTCAGCGGCTATGGCTGCTCGTTCCGCGTTAATTGCTGCATTCACTCGGGTAGTAATCATTTGCTCAATGGCAGCTGGAGTCATTGGTTGAGGTGCTTTAGCTTTCTTTGGCGGCATGATTCTATCAAAAAAAGATATCAAGAGTTATAAAAAGATCATGATTTTTGATGGAAGGTTAGAAATAGTAAAGTTTGGAATTTTAAACCATAACACATGATAGCATAAAACAAGAGTTTTTATTCACATAACGTTGATTGATTTACAAAATCGAAACTTATTACAAGCTTCTTCAAAATTTACTAACTGAAACTTTCAGTTTAGTAATTACAACGCTTTACTACTGCTAGCTATTACATGGATTACATAGATTTTTTTCTAACTGAGTCTAATCAGTTTAGGAGTACAAAAGATAACTAGTATATCACACTAGTCTAAGATTGGTTGGACTAATCGATGTTTCCATATACGGCTAGAACATCGATGCTATCACTCAAATGGTTTTCTTCGACCTCTTTTTGATGTATTTTCTGTTGCATGGCATTCATAGAAGATTGCATATCATACAACTCTTTTCGAAGACAATATCGGTCGAAGTTAGCACGTCTAGTCGGATCTCTACTGAGTTTAAGTGATTTCGCAGTTCTTGAATCTGTGCCCCGTCTTGACATTGGATTCTTTCCACTCTTGATAACCTATCTTTGATGTCTTCCCATCCAATTAGTGGATGGAAGATGGTATCTGCAACATAATCCAAGTCCCTCTTCACATAACTCATATCTAGTATGAATAAGTCCAGGCGTTGACGAGCATGGATGGCCTCATTTTTGCCGCAAGCGACAAATGATTCTTGTTGATTCATCTGCCATGCCATACTTTGGACTTTATGTTGAGTTAGGTCCAGGTGTTGTTTTAACGGTAAAGTTAGCGTATTGGGCAGAGTTTATGAAAGCAGGTATCATTGTGGATGACCCGCCGACTTCATGAGTGGATGTTGGTCCTTGAGTAGGGTTAGTATGATTAGGTTCGGAAGATGTTTCTGAGGCAGGAGGTGGTGATAATGGTGCTACACCATATACATAGTTTTCCTCTTGATCATCCTCGGATTCAACCCAATCTTGCACATTATATTCGGAGAATCGGTATAATCAAATCCTCTTCTTCTTCGTCGTCCATATCTTCATATGGTTCATCTTCGTAATCAACGGCATCAAGGTAGTCGTCATTAATATCAGGAAAATCAAGTTCCGGAATGATTGGAATGTTTGGAATTTGTTCGGGTGATGCTGGAACATAATCGGGAGATCAGCACAGACATAGTGACTACAAAAGGATATGATGTTAAAATAGTTATAATATTTAGGGGAAAGCTTTAGATAATTCAAGTATATATATCAATATACTAATATGTTCATGTTATTATAACATGTCTTGAAAGCCCATAATCGTCTGGAGGATGGAAGGCACGGAAAAACGGAAGGCTATAAAATGTTTTTGTTTGTAAAAGCAGTTATAGTTTAAGTCATAATTTAGACTCGTTTCTCTATAACTATGGCTCTGATACCAATATGTAACACCCCCAATTCATGAATGTAGCGGAATTCAAACTGGGTATTACTTGATGGCACAACAGTCATAATAATAGAAAACGATCTCTAAAGGAGTCGTTTTAAAAAGGCTTTATCATTCAAATATATCAGAGTTTACAAAATAGGTCCCAGTTGGTTCCATTGATTACAAAACACATCAATATAAAGTTTTTGATGTTTTGTGAATGATAAATTATTTATCTATATAGCCTTCTTGATCTTGCCCTTCCGTGCCAGCTTCCGACATTTATGGACCTGAAATACATGCTTAAAACTGTCAACACAAAGGTTGAGAGAAATTCATAGAGTTTGTTAAATGGTTGAACACATTATGTTGGTAGTGTGAGTTAATTAGACTCACACCAATGGTTTGAAAATAAAACAGTTATTATTAGACTAAGCATCATGCAATCAAGGCGTTAACGTGTTCCAAATTTAATTGGAGAAATTGTTGGTACGTGCCCTAGTAGGTAAAATTGCCATTTTTACCTAATGTTACTCAAATATAGTGCGTTTGTTTGCCTCTAACGGGACCAACACAAACGGGATTCGTCAATCCCAATAGATCTATTCACAATATTCGCGCCCACTCTCACATAGTGATTAATGATTCATGATTTAGGGACTTATGTTTGGCAAATGCGGTAACTTAGTGCTAATAAAACAATCAGATAAGCATACAGTTTGAAAGCAATGTGTTCGGTTTAAAATAAAGCATGTATCTCCCCCAAGGGTTTGTAAAACAATTAAGTAATAAAAGTGGGGCTATGAACTCACCAAGAGTTGATGATGTTAAGTACTAACGGATGTGATGGATAAGTCGGAAGAATTCTACGTGCAACCTATAAATGAAATGTTGCGACTTAGGTTTGGAATAATGTTTAAGAAAACATAAACCATCCTATATATATTCCTATTTTGATCATGATGTAGTCAATTATCATTTGATGTTTATAGAAAGATCTTTAATATTTGAAAACGTATTTAGTTTATAGATATCGTACTACCGTTCGGGCCATCATAATTCAGAGGTCATGCAGTAAACGTTCGAGGAGCTAGGACACTTTAATTCGTAAATCCAGCAACTCGTTGATACGTTTTACTCAAATGAAACCCCTCACATGAAGCTCCCTACTATTGTAGCACTTAGTAAATACAACATATGTTTTGAGTGAAGATTGTTGTAACATAAAGTTTATCATGTTTTAATAACTATCTAGTTTTTACAAGTTCTCGTCGTTTCAAACAAGCCTCGAGGCTTTAGCCATGGCCTTGCCGTGACCTTGGTCTTGACTTCTATGGTCTTGAGACTTAGCTTTGGCCTTAGCCGTAGCCGTGGTCTTGGCTAATGGCCATTAGGCCTCTTGGTTTGCTTTTAGTTGTGACAAAAGTATAGTTATGAGACTATATTTACGGCAGTTTCTGTTTTTGAAAGATTTTGGCCTATTTATGCGTTTTCAAGGTCCGAGCTTCTATAGAAGTGAAGGAAAACGTCGTTCCGGACAACTTTCGTGTTTTAACTTTTTGATGATTCGGACCAGAAGTACCATTTTTAGAACGGCAGAACTCAACACAGCAAGCTATTAGCAGTTTCGGCGTTTTGGTTTTGCTAACTTCTTTTGTCTATAACTTTTGACTCGTTTGTCCGTTTCGGGTGATTCAAATTGCTATGTTTACCTTTTTATCTTGTCTAAAATATTATGTAAGTTTAGAAAGTCCATATGTTACTGATTTTAATGGTCTCACATGTGTAGAATATGACTTGTTTACTAGTTTGTTACTTTTATGACAATATGTGAATTAAAACAAGTGATTGAGTATATGTACATCATGAATCAACATAGTAACTATATATATAGCATGAAATAGTTAAGATTATGAATAATAAAGATGAGATGATGGTGGTGATAAGTTGCTTACAACTTTTGGCTTTCAAATAGAAATGAGTAACTTAGTAAGGATAGGACTTTGATTCATCACTTTAGACTTTGGATTGAGCTAGCTTTCCACACCTTGGCACCCTTGAAAACTTGAAGAGTTGGTGATGAAGTACTAAGTGACTTGAGTGGATTTAAACTCAAGAAGATCACTTAACCTTGCTAGAGATTTGATGAAGTAGCTTGATCTTTGGAAATTTCTTGCATAAACTTGGAGTTTATAGATCAAATGATGGAAGATGTGAGTGTTTTAAGTTATGAACGACCCAAATCAGTAAGTGAGGGAGTTTATGATGTAATTCACTTCCTATTTATAGGAGGGTAAGTTTGGTTAACCATATATTGGGTTAAATATTAACCATGGTTAGGTTAGGACACTTGTAATGATCAAAATGATCCATGGTTAGGATTAAGCCACCAATATGATGACTCTCCCCCCTTAGGTCGGCCACAACACTTCTAGATGGCTTAGATGATAAGTTTTGATAATATCTTGAGTTTAGAGTAAGTTTTGGTTCCGTTAAATGCCAACCGTAAGTCGTTAAGCCATAAAACGTAAAACCGGGTATCGTAAAATAACGAAACTTACAGGAATGATGAGACTCATCATTATACTCCATCTAAAAATATAAAATGAGTTATAAGTCTCATTGGGTGCAAAAACGCTGCTTAAAGCTGGAAACACGGGTCAAAAACGCGTAATTCGCAGTTTATCGGAAAACAACGAAATTTCAGGGAAACGACCGTGAATTTATTTAGAGTAGACTAAAATTAGTTTAAAAGTGATATGAGATGTCAAAATGTGGTTTTATTCATACGCGGGATAACTTAACAGTTATTTGCGAAGTTTAAAAGTTACGCGATTTATGCAAAAATGTAAAGCGTACAAGGTTAATTCCTTTATGGTCAAAGGAGGAGGGAAATATGTTTGACTTTTCAAAAAAAATGTAAAAGTGTCAAAAACATATTAGAAACACAGTGCAGGAATCGTTAAGTCTGGATGTAAGTAGTATTGTTTAAAACGTAAGTTTAGTTTTTCAGCGCAGGGCTTATTTGGTAACATAAAAATAAATCTTGAAAATTCTCAAATTAACCATGAGTGATCTAAGAATTTATCTGATGTTAGGAAAATTATCAGAGTTGATTTTCGTTAAGCGCGTGATGTTTAAACGGTGGACCGTCCAAAATGAAACTTTATAACGATGTTTTCTTTATAACTTTTGCGAAAATGATCTAACGATTGTCGAATTCTCAGGATATTACTACAATAATTTATCTTACGAGAATGTGAAATAAAAATTTTACGGATGAATAGTGAAATGAATAGTAAATGTGAATAGTAAAAGTGAATAGTAAATTCTCGAAAATGAAAAGTAACTTGAAAGTGCGGGTGGTTCAGTCTCCCCTTGGATAAATCCGTCCTCGTGATTTAATTGTTACTTGATGTTGATGCTCCTTCAAAAGGTGAGGGTACTTTCAACGCATTTGGTCTTCTCGTTCCCATGTAAATTCTACGGGCCCGCGTTGGGAGTTCCAGCGAACTTTGACAATTGGTATTCGACTCTGTTTTAGTTGTTTGACCTCTCGGTCCATGATCTCCATAGGTTGTTCAATGAAGTGTAGATCGTTGATGAGTTTGAGTTCATCGAGTGGAATAACAAGCGATTCATCGGATATACATTTCTTTAGGTTAGATACATGAAAAGTGGGATGTACATTCTGAGTTCGATGGGAGCTCAAGTTTATATGCCACTGGACCAACCCTAGAGAGGATTTTGAATGGACCTATGTATCGTGGGTTTAGTTTTCCAGGTTTACCGAATCGTATGACACCTTTCCAAGGTGAGACCTTTAGCATAACCTTGTCTCCAACTTGGAATTCCAAGGGTTTCCGTCGTACATCGGCATAACTCTTTTGTCTATCTCTTGCTTTTGTACTGTTTTTGACTTGTATGATTTTCTCAGTTGTTTCACGAATGAGTTCTGGATCCGTGAGTTGAACATCTCCCACTTCGGCCCAACAGACAGGCGATCGGCACTTTCGACCGTAAAGTGCTTCAAAGGGTGCTGCCTTGATACTCGTGTGATAACTGTTATTGTAGGATAATTCGACCAATGGTAAATGGTTATCCCATCCTTTTCCAAAGTCGATTGATCGGTGCAGAACCGTCAAGTTATCTCACACAAGCTAGCCACTTGTGAATGACCAACTGTAAGAAACTCAAAACAGCTCACACACCAAATACAATGAAGATCAGAGGAATATAGTGAATTCCCGGGTCGTTAAGTCCCACGGAGGATGAATTGGTGTTAAACAACTTCAGATGTCGAATAATCACTAAGGATAGTGATCAGTAAGGTTTTGGATGGATAATTACCTAAAGAGAAGATCTACAAATTAAAGCGACTTAAATGCAAATTAAAAGAAATTAAAAAGTTAAAAAATATTAAATAAATGCTATCACTATTTTTAAAATTGATGAACGTTTAAAACTTAAAACTTAAAACTTACGTTTAGAATAAAATTACGTAAACGTGCAAAATAAAAAGTGAAACTTACACAATATAAATCCTAAAAATATGAAAAATACATTTTTACAATCCTAATGATAAAAGAAAATTTATAGAAAAAGAAAATTATTTTTATAACTAATTAATTAATTTTTATTAATTAAAAACTACTTTTAACTATTTAATAATAACCTAAATTACAAGAAAATATGAAATAAACCTAGAAAAATAAAATTAAGACTTGGAAAAGTCTAAAATATCAAAATAGAATTTTCAAAACTATTTTTGTATTTTTCTGATTGTTTTTCTATTTTTTTATGAATTTTAAACTATTTAAAACTAATAATAAATTACTAAAATTACAAAAAAAACTATGAAAATCTGGAAAATTACTTTTTATTACTTTTATATTTATCTTAACCTAAGAAAATTGAAAAATTATTTTTTTGAAGCTTTTCTTAATTTTTTGTATTAAGTGCTTTATTTTAATAAGTCTTATAAAACTGAATTAAATCAAGAAAAAATACTAAAGATCTTTGGAAAAATCTGAAAAATTCAAGTTAAGTCTAAAATAATATTAGGGATCTGAGAAAAATAGAAAAACAGGTACTTGTTTGTTGGATTATGCAACTGCTATACAAGTGCTTATTGAAATAAGCACTTGAATAAGCCAAATGAAAACAACAAGCCACCCACTGATTACAGAAGTTCTAATGTGCTAAAAGTACTGAAATGCAACCAATATCAACAAGCATAAACCACAGAATAACAAACTACAAAGATTTGATGCTTAGAACTTGTAAGCTAAGACAGATTTATGTGGGCTACTTGCAGCCACAAAATAAGTAAGCAAATAAGCTAGACACTAGAAACACTCTATGGGGACCTAAAGTAGACCTAGGAGAGAACATGCAAACCAAAAATCAGATTCTGCCAAGCTCTTATGAGCCCTGTGCAACTCTAGCCAAACTGAGAAAACTCAGTATCAACTGAGACTGGAGCAGGCAGATAAGCCCTTCTTGATGAGCTTGTTTGAGAGCTTTAGAAAATTTCTAAAATTCTACAAAAATGACAACAAGGAAATAGACCAAGTGAACTTTTTAAATCCACAATTTCAATTGATTTGGTCTAGAAATAAGCACATGAAAAATCTCTCTAGCTGGGCTCAAATTGGATTTTTTCAATATTTTTGACTTTTGACAGTTGAGAAGTTTTGACTAATTTGAGTTTTGATTCCAATTTGTGAACTGAGATTAATGTGAAATGATGAAATGCAACTAATTCAAACTAAATCAACTACTAACACTCCTATTTGCAAGATCTGGAATCCTGATTCACACAGATTAGACTATAAGAGCAGTTTATATGCAAGTTTGACTTTAAGTGAGTTCTAGTGACAAGTAATAACTGAAATGATTGCAATAAACCTAGATGATACTTAAGCAACTAAATCTAACTTCTGAACAAACCTTTAACTCAGTTAAACAAGTAGAGCCAAACACTAGTTTAAAACTTTTCAAATAGCAATTTTAACTATCAAACTCTATCCTACTTATGCAGAGATTCAAACAAGTTTATAACCTGAATCCAAAGCTATAATAACATCTAATTTAGCATAAACTACAAGCAACCATGATCATATTTATATTAGTAACATGACAGTTTTGGAAAAGGTTTGGTAACAAAGCTTACTTGATTTCCAGCTCAGTTTGGGTAGCATATCAGTACTAAACCAAGATTAAAATCACCAACCAATACCCAATTCAGCATAAGAATCATCCCATTCCAATTTCTAAACCAAATGAGCAATGCAGTTGACTTTCGTTGACCATATATCAAATTTTCTAGAAACTGAAATATAAGCTTATGAAAAGCTTTAAATGGCTTAAATGAACTTATTGTAACTTAAGAGTAAGCTCTAGAGGCTTGGGATACACAAGTTTTTAAACTGACTACTCAAGCGTGAGTCATCAAAACATGAAATTTAAGTGAACCCTTGAATTAAGATTTGAAAACAGATTGTAATGATCAAACTACTTGGATTCAATACAGGAAAGCTTTAAATTACAAAATTAAGAAACTAAATAAGATGATTTTATAAAAACGACATACAAGAAATTTAAAACTAAACTACTACTTGTTTCCTCTTTCTTCTTCCTCTTTTATACTTTAAGCAGCTTCCACGTGTCCTCTTAATCCAATCCCACCACTTTATTGAGCCAATGGGAGAGTTTTGGGCATTTTGGCCATTTCATGATTTTTGGGGAAATGGTATTTGACCACTGTGGCTGACTTTGCACTAGGGGGGTGGCTAGGTATGATGATGAGGAGAGGGGTTGGAAGGGATAAGGTGAGGTTTTGAGTGTTGGGAGAAGGAATTGCAGAGTGTACAGGGCAAGTGGTGAGGAAGAAACCCATAAGGGAGGGAAAGGCTTATCTGTTGACTTGTGGGTCAAACAAGGGAAGACAGGGGCCAAATGGTATAAGTGGAAGGGGTCCAATTCATTTTGACAAGGCTTTGTTTTAGTATTAAATGACAAGGACTTGTTTTGTAATTCTGCCAAACTAGAGGGACCAATCCTGCCATTATTCCAAAGTTGTTACAAGGGACCAATATTGACAAGTTCCAATAGTACAAGGACTAGATTTGACAATTTCAATTTTCCAAGGACCAAACTTGACAATTTTGAAAGTTCAGGGACCTAAGTTGTAATTTTGTAATTTTAAATCTCAAGGACTAATTTTAACAACTTAAGAATCCCTAAGGACTTAAAATGATATTTTCTTTATTTTGATTTACCAGGGACTGTTTTTGACAACTTTTGAAACTTGGGGGCTAAACTGCCATTATGCAAACTTATACGTTTTTCACCAGATTTTGATATTTTTGCATTTAAAACACATAAAACACTTATTTGTGATATTTTTATCATTTTGATGCATTACTGAGTGTTTTCAGATGTTTTTGCAGTTTAAACAGTACAAAAATGATGAGTATTTAGACACTCATCAATCCCCCACACTAAGATATTGCTAGTCCCTAGCAATGTTTTAAGAAAAATTAATGGATTTCATCTCTTTACCAAAAGCCATTACTTCTGGAGTAGCCAAATGTTTCAGTTCAAGTAAGAACCTTGGTACACCGATAACCATCTGATTTATTGGCAAATCATAAACCATATAACGGATTTGATGTGTCTTTACCAGAAGCCGTTTGCTCTGGACTAGCCAACTCTTAGATAAATTATCAATATTATCTTTGGTGAGCTGATTACCAATTATGGATTTTCCACTGCCTTTACCACAAGCCATAAACTTGCGGGCTAGCCAACTCTTCACTAATTAAAGATATGGTGAGCTGAATACCATACAATTTTGGGCAAATTGTAAGCCGTCAACGGATTTGAGATATCTTTACCAAGAGCCGTTTGCTCCTGGATTAGCCAATCCTTATGTGGGTTAGACATGGTGGACTGCTTACCATTTGTTGTGTTTAGTACATAGTACTTCCACTAAAATTTTTTTTTAAATTTGGCCATTTTGGGGGAAAAAGGGACTAAAAGGGTACATTTATGATCAAAATTCGCCAGAATTTCCCCCCCACACTTAGAAATGAATATTGTCCTCAATATTCAAAGTACCGGCTGTTATGCCGAAACTTAGAACGTAAAAAGATAACATTACTAGCTAAGTGTAGAAACACAACAATTATTCTCTTTTTTAATATTTACAATTTCATTATTTTTAAGATCTATATACAACATGTGGGGCATCTCCCCCACACTTAGGTGGTAGAAAGGGGTAAGAAGTCAGAAATATGGGTGAAAACCCATATGGTGTGTGCTACTGTTTTTGGTTACCGAGTCGCTAGCTTGACTCGAACCCGAATTAATTTGTTCATGGGGAAGTAAGTGGAAGAAACAATCTCCATCGGACTTTCATTCAAGATGTTTGGATAAACATTGAAGTACGTGAAAGGTCCACACCGATGAGATCTGACGAGACAGACCGGCTCACAAATGGTACATGGAAATGCCGGGGTCAAAGATAATGTCTTCATTCCCGAAGGAGTGAAGAACGGGAGAAGTCACGGGATATATGAAGAAAAGAAAGAAAATCATGATAAAATCATGACTAACTCTTCATCCTCAATAGGAGAATTCATAGTTTCATGAATCTCCTCAGTTAAGCTCACTTGATCAAGACATATTATGGATGTGTCTAGATCAAAGTAGAAATTATCATACTCCGGCGGAGATATGATATGAGTAAGTTCACAGGAGAACTCCTCGAAGGTAAATGAATCATATTCAGAATTGGTATTAGTGGGTTCACTGGTGAACTCATCCAATGTAAATGATTCATAATCGGGGGGAGAATTATGAGAATGAAAAGTGGTACTGCCACTAATCTTCTCTCCCATATTATCAAAACAGAAGGCTTCCATTTCCGGAATAGAATCATCGAAAAAAATGTCACTATCCTTTATGGGGATAGGAGATGAAATGGTTTTTTCTTTGAAAGCCTCGATTTTAGAAATGAGAAGACTGACATTCAATAATGTTGCTCGAAGAGCTTCATCTTTGATTTCAGTGTCAGTAACTTCATCATTCTCTTCTTCTAAGCTAACAAGCTCAGAAGGTAATTCTTCCATATAACTGATGTCTCCACAAGATAACGAATCGTCATCAATAGAATCGGAGCACATCTCAACATGATTACTTTGGAAGACAAGAGGAGGAGGGATATCACACACATGATCAAGAATTCCCTGTGACTCTCTTGGGATTGGGACAAGGTTCTCAACACTAGACTTTATTAATTCGTCCGATTCCTTTTCAGGAACAGTGTCAAGAAGCTCATCCCCCATGTTCAAAGAGTGAGTGTGAACTCGGTGTGATAACAGCAGACTGAGGGAGGTGAGAAGGACTAGCAGTTATGGATTCTACAAGTTCCATTATTTCTACTGCTAGTGATTCAGTCATATTCTTTTCTCCCTGCATTTCCCCGGATGGAATCTCAACTGATGAACTTGATGAATAAAATTGTAGAATATCAAGGGTATCTTCATCATCATCGTCATCAGGAATGAAATGGAATTGAGAGCTAGATTTGAATGCTTTTTGTAGTTTAATTGATTCCCTAACAGTGTTTTCAATGGCAATCTGGGAATCTAATTTAGCAGCCCGTTCCTCAGCTAACAATTCTTCCATGGATTTCTCATGTGACATAGCCGACTCCTCCTTAAGTTCTTTTAATAACTCAAGACTCTTCAGTAGAAGGTCTGTCGTAGTTTCATGAGGAGTTGCTTGAATCATTTGGTATTGTGGAGGTTGGTCTTGATACGAAGAGTCGTAATTGTTACAAGGAAATGGATTCCCTGTTTGACAATCCGAGCTAGAGTGAGGACCTCTACAATACTCACAACAGTAAAACTGATGTGGCTGTGAGTCATATGTGTTGTAGTCATAATTGTTATCAGGGACCTGCTCATAGACAAGCGTGTTTCCCGATTGACAATCGACTGGAATGTGAACCATCACAGTACTCACACAGATATAACTGCTGAGTCTCATAGTGTGGTAGCTGATGGAATAAATCAGTTGTGTTATGGTAGGAATAGGGATCTTGGTTATAGACAGACCCGTTTCCTGATTCCACCATGCTACAACTGGGGCAATTGCCACCATTATAAAGACCACCACACCATTGACAACCAAGAGGGTGAGGATAAGACATAGAAAGAATCAAATGGTTTCAGAGGGTAAGAAATATAGAATCAAAAGGGTAAGAGGGTAAAGATGGATATTTTTGGATTTTTGAAAAACATGCCATAAAAACAAAGAATGAAAATATTTTTGGTGTTGTTAACACTTTTAGGAAAAGTGTTAATGAACTATTTTGTCAAACAGGGAATCCATTTCCTTGTAACAATTACGGGGCTTAAATGCAAATTAAAAGAAATTAAAAAGTTAAAATTTATTAAATAAATGCTATCACTATTTTTAAAATTGATGAACGTTTAAAACTTAAAACTTAAAACTTACGTTTAAAATAAAATTACGTAAACTTGCAAAATAAAAAGTGAAACTTACACAATATAAATCCTAAAAATATGAAAAATACATTTTTACAATCCTAATGATAAAAGAAAATTTATAGAAAAATAAAATTATTTTTATAACTAATTAATTAATTTTTATTAATTAAAAACTACTTTTAACTATTTAATAATAACCTAAATTACAAGAAAATATGAAATAAACCTAGAAAAATAAAATTAAGACTTGGAAAAGTCTAAAATATCAAAATAGAATTTTCAAAACTATTTTTGTATTTTTCTGATTGTTTTTCTATTTTTTATGAATTTTAAACTATTTAAAACTAATTAAATTACTAAAAATTACAAAATAAACTATGAAAAATCTGGAAAATTACTTTTTTTACTTTTTATATTTATCTTAACCTAAGAAAATTGAAAAATTATTTTTTTGAAGCTTTTCTTAATTTTTTGTATTAAGTGCTATTTAATAAGTCTTAAAAACTGAATTAAATCAAGAAAAATACTAAACAGTACTGGAAAAATCTGAAAAATTCAAGTTAAGTCTAAAATAATATTAGGGATCTGAGAAAAATAGAAAAACAGGTACTTGTTTGTAGGATTATGCAACTGCTATACAAGTGCTTATTGAAATAAGCACTTGAATAAGCCAAATGAAAACAACAAGCCACCCACTGATTACAGAAGTTCTAATGTGCTAAAAGTACTGAAATGCAACCAATATCAACAAGCATAAACCACAGAATAACAAACTACAAAGATTTGATGCTTAGAACTTGTAAGCTAAGACAGATTTCTGTGGGCTACTTGCAGCCACAAAATAAGTAAGCAAATAAGCTAGACACTAGAAACACTCTATGGGGACCTAAAGTAGACCTAGGAGAGAACATGCAAACCAAAAATCAGATTCTGCCAAGCTCTTATGAGCCCTGTGCAACTCTAGCCAAAACTGAGAAAAACTCAGTATCAACTGAGACAGTGGAGCAGGGCAGATAAGCCCTTCTTGATGAGCTTGTTTGAGAGCTTTAGAAAATTTCTAAAATTCTACAAAAATGACAACAAGGAAATAGACCAAGTGAACTTTTTAAATCCACAATTTCAATTGATTTGGTCTAGAAATAAGCACATGAAAAATCTCTCTAGCTGGGCTCAAATTGGATTTTTTCAATATTTTTTACTTTTGACAGTTGAGAAGTTTTGACTAATTTGAGTTTTGATTCCAATTTGTGAACTGAGATTAATGTGAAATGATGAAATGCAACTAATTCAAACTAAATCAACTACTAACACTCCTATTTGCAAGATCTGGAATCCTGATTCACACAGATTAGACTATAAGAGCAGTTTATATGCAAGTTTGACTTTAAGTGAGTTCTAGTGACAAGTAATAACTGAAATGATTGCAATGGACCTAGATGATACTTAAGCAACTAAATCTAACTTCTGAACAAACCTTTAACTCAGTTAAACAAGTAGAGCCAAACACTAGTTTAAAACTTTTCAAATAGCAATTTTAACTATCAAACTCTATCCTACTTATGCAGAGATTCAAACAAGTTTATAACTGAAATCCCAAAGCTATACTAACATCTAATTTAGCATAAACTACAAGCAACCATGATCATATTTATATTAGTAACATGACAGTTTTGGAAAAGGTTTGGTAACAAAGCTTACTTGATTTCCAGCTCAGTTTGGGTAGCATATCAGTACTAAACCAAGATTAAAATCACCAACCAATACCCAATTCAGCATAAGAATCATCCCATTCCAATTTCTAAACCAAATGAGCAATGCAGTTGACTTTCGTTGACCATATATCAAATTTTCTAGAAACTGAAATATAAGCTTATGAAAAGCTTTAAATGGCTTAAATGAACTTATTGTAACTTAAGAGTAAGCTCTTAGAGGCTTGGACACAAGATTTTTAAACTGAACTTCTCAACAGTGAGTCATCAAAACATGAAATTTAAGTGAACCCTTGAATTAAGATTTGAAAACAGATTGTAATGATCAAACTACTTGGATTCAATACAGGAAAGCTTTAAATTACAAAATTAAGAAACTAACTAAGATGATTTTATAAAAACGACATACAAGAAATTTAAAAACTAAACTACTACTTGTTTCCTCTTTCTTCTTCCTCTTTTATACTTTAAGCAGCTTCCACGTGTCCTCTTAATCCAATCCCACCACTTTATTGAGCCAATGGGAGAGTTTTGGGCATTTTGGCCATTTCATGATTTTTGGCGGGAAAGGTGGTATTTGACCACTGTGGCTCTGACTTTTCAGCTAGGGGGGGGTGGCTAGGTATGATGATGAGGAGAGGGGTTGGAAGGGATAAGGTGAGGTTTTGAGTGTTGGGAGAAGGAATTGCAGAGTGTACAGGGCAAGTGGTGAGGAAGAAACCCATAAGGGAGGGAAAGGCTTATCTGTTTGACTATGGGGTCAAAACAGGGAATGACAGGGGCCAAATGGTATAAGTGGAAGGGGTCCAATTCATTTTGACAAGGCTTTGTTTTAGTATTAAATGACAAGGACTTGTTTTGTAATTCTGCCAAACTAGAGGGACCAATCCTGCCATTATTCCAAAGTTGTTACAAGGGACCAATATTGACAAGTTCCAATAGTACAAGGACTAGATTTGACAATTTCAATTTTCCAGGGACCAAACTTGACAATTTTGAAAGTTCAGGGACCTAAGTTGTAATTTTGTAATTTTAAATCTCAAGGACTAATTTTAACAACTTAAGAATCCCTAAGGACTTAAAATGATATTTTTCTTTATTTAGTTTTACCAGGGACTATTTTTGACAACTTTTGAAACTTGAGGGGCTAAAACTGCCAATTATGCAAACTTTATACATTTTTCACCAGATTTTGATATTTTTGCATTTAAAACACATAAAACACTTATTTGTGATATTTTTATCATTTTGATGCATTACTGAGTGTTTTCAGATTTTTTTGCAGTTTAAACAGTACAAAAATGATGAGTATTTAGACACTCATCATCGATTATACAAGCTCGAAGCATGTCTTCCAGCGTTTGAATGGTTCGTTCACTTTGACCATCGGTTTGAGGGTGGTACGTTGTACTCATGTCTAGGTTTGTTCCGAAGGCGTCTTGGAGTGACTGCCAGAAATTTGAGGTAAATCTACCATCTCGGTCAGATATGATGGAGATCGGTGCACCATGTTTTGAGACTATTTCCTTGACGTAAAGTCGAGTCAGCTGATCCATCTTGTAAGTCTCTTTGATTGGTATAAAGTGTGCGGACTTTGTGAGACGATCCACTATGACCCAGATGGAGTCATAACCGTTGGATGTCTTTGGGAGTTTAGTGATAAAATCCATTGTGATTCGTTCCCATTTCCATATCGGAATCTCGGGTTGTTATAAGAGACCGGATGGTTTTTGGTGTTCAGCCTTCACTTTGGAACAAGTAAGGCATTTACTGACGTAGGTGGCAATGTCGGCTTTCATGTTTGGCCACCAGTAGAGTAGTTTTAGATCATGATACATCTTATCAGATCCTGGATGTACGAAATATTTGGATTTGTGGGATTCAAGCATGATTAAATCTCGTAGGCCACCATAAAGTGGTAACCAACTTCGTCCTTGGAAGCATAAAGTTCCGTCGGAACGGGTTTCAAATTTCTTCTTTATCATGCCATCTAATTTCTCCTTCTCAATGTCATTTTGTTTTACCGCTTCGGCTTGAGCATTGAGTATTTGAGCAGGGAAATTTGAATTGATGGTTAGGACTAAAGCTCGAACTCGTAGAGGTTTAACCCTTTCCTTCCGGCTCAGGGCATCTGCTACTACGTTGGCTTTTCCCGGATGATAGCGAATGTCGCAATCATAGTCACTCAGCAATTCTAACCATCGTCGTTGCCTCATGTTTAGTTCCTTTTGATCGAGAATGTGTTGGAGACTTTTGTGGTCGGTAAACACAGTACATCTAGTACCGTATAGATAGTGTCTCCAGATCTTAAGTGCAAAGACTACTGCTCCTAACTCCAAGTCATGAGTATTGTAGTTTTCTTCATGTTTCTTGAGTTGTCGTGAAGCATAAGCCATGACTTTTTCTCGTTGCATGAGTACGGCTCCTAATCCTTGGTGCGAAGTATCACAATAGACTACAAAATCTTCGATCCCATCTGGAAATGCTAGAATAGGGGCACTACAAAGTTTTTGTTTTAGGATTTGGAAAGCTTCTTCTTCATCTTCGTTTCAGATGTACTTCTTGTTTTTCTGAGTTAGCGTAGTCAAAGGTTTGGCTATTGAGGAAAACCCCTCAATAAACCTTCGATAATAACCGACCAAACCTAGAAATTGACGAATTTCTGTAGGTGTTGTAGGTGTTGGCCAATCCTTGATAGCCTCAATTTTAGCGGGATCAACATGTAGACCTGTGCTATCGATAACATGCCCAAGGAATTGTACTGACTGAATCCAGAATTCACATTTAGAGAATTTTGCGTACAACTCCTCTTTCTTGAGAAATTCTAAAATTGTCCTCAGATGATCTTTATGTTCTTCTTCGCTTTTGGAGTATATGAGAATGTCATCGATGAATACTATCACAAACTTGTCCAAGTATGGCTTACACACCCGATTCATGAGATCCATGAATACTGTTGGTGCATTCGTCAAGCCAAACGGCATTACTTGGAATTCGTGATGACCATAGCGAGTTCTAAAGGCTGTTTTTGGAATGTCTTCTTCTCGAACCTTAACTTGATGGTAACCCGATCGAAGGTCTATTTTTGAATAATAGGTCGAACCTTGTAGTTGATCGAATAGATCGTCGATTCTTGGCAAAGGGTATCGGTTCTTTATGGTTAATTTTTTTAGCTCACGATAGTCGATACACATTCGTAACGATCCGTCTTTCTTTTTCACGAACAAGACGGGAGCTCCCCAAGGTGAGGAACTAGGTCCGATAAACCCCTTGTCCGAAAGTTCTTGTAGTTGATTTTCCAGTTCTTGCATCTCGGATGGTGCCAGTCTATAGGGTGCGCGGGCCACTGGCGCCGCTCCTGGCACTAAATTAATTTGAAACTCTACTTGGCGTGATGGTGGAAGTCCGGGTAAGTCTTCAGGGAAAACTTCAGGAAATTCACGAGCGATAGGAACGTCTTCAAGTCATTTTTCTTTGGATTCCTTCTCGGTAACATGAGCTAGAAATGCGTAACATCCTTTTTCAATGTACTTCATGGTTTTCATACATGAGATGATGTTTAAGCGAGTTCCACTTTGATCACCACGGATGACCAAAGTTTCATTGTTACAAGGAATGTGAACAACTTTTTCGCCACAGATGATGTTGGCTTGATGTTTTGACAACCAATCCATGCCAATAACAACATCGAAACTTCCAAGTTCGATTGGCATGAGATTGATGTTGAATGGATGATCTAAAAGGTTAAGGGTACAGTTTTGGAGTACAGTATTGGTGTTTACTAAGTTTCCATTGGCTAATTCAATACTATAGTGAGTATCCATAGTGGTTGGTGCAATATTAAGTAAAGGTGCAATTTTGGAAGATATAAAGCTCATATCAGCACCGGAATCGAATAAGACCTTAACAAGATGATTATTGAGTGAAAACGTACCAGTGACTACGTTCGGGTCTTGTTGAGGTTCACCGTTTCCCATAACATAGGCTCTACCACGAGCATCTCCGCCTTGTTGGCCACGGTTTTGAGGACAATTGGGTTTGACATGTCCTTTCTCCCCACACCCGAAACATGTAACTATCGGTTGAAGGTTAGCTCCAGTAGCCACAACTTTGCTTCTACAGTCTTTAGCAAGGTGTCCTGGTTTTTGACACTTGTGACACTTGGCTGGGCAAGGACCCATATGGTGATAGTTGCATTTATTGCACTTTGGGTAGGTTCCACCATAATTTCCTCCAGCTGGTGCTGCAACATAAGCCGTTGAGGCTTCTTGTCTTTTTTTTTTGTTGCTGATGGTGTTGGGTGTTACGATTTTGGTTGTTGAAAGTGTTTCTTTGGTTGTTATCCCATTGTCGTTTGTTGTTGTTGTTTCGGTTGTTGTTGTTGTTGGTATGGTTGTTGTTATTACGGTAGTTGGTGTTGTTGGTGGTAGTGTTGAAATTTTGTCTTTGGGTAGCTCCTGTTCGAACCACTTGATCCATGAGACTTCGAGACATTCGCATAACATCATCAAGTGACTTTGGATCAAACGAAGTCACATTTCCCTGGATGATAGGCATAAGTCCCCAGATATATCTCTCTAACAACTTTTCAGTTGTTGGAACCATTGATGGACATAGTATCGCCAATTCTTGAAATCGGCGGTTGTAGGTAGCAATGTCAACACCTTTGAGAACATGGTTCCAGAACTCCACTTCCAATTTCTGTATCTCACTACGAGGGCAATACTCCTTGATCATTAAACCCTTTAGAGCAACCCAAGAGATTTGATAAGCACTCATGATGCCTATTGGTTGAGCAACTGAATTCCACCATGATAATGCCTGATCCAGTAGTGTACAAGTAGCATATTGAACTTTGTCACCTTCAGCGCATTTGCTGATTGAGAACACAGACTCCATTCTTTCAAACCAGCGAGTTAAACCCACGGCTCCTTCTGAACCCTTGAAATTTGTGGGTTTGCAACTCATAAATTCTTTGTATGAGCAACCTCTAGTTGCACTTGCTGCGGCAAGCCTAGCAGCTTCAGCGGCAGCGGCAGTTTCAGCGGCAGCGGCGGCTGCGGCGGCTTCAGCAGCTGCAGCGGCCTCAGCAGCTGCGGCGGCTTCAGCGGCAGCGGCGGCTTCAGCGGCAGTGGCTGCTTCAGCGGCTGCGGCGGCTTCAGCGGCTGCGGTTGTTGCAGCAGCGGTAGCGGCGGCTGCAGCAGCGGCTTCAGCGGCTATGGCTGCTCGTTCCGCGTTAATTGCTGCATTCACTCGGGTAGTAATCATTTGCTCAATGGTAGCTGGAGTCATTGGTTGAGGTGCTTTAGCTTTCTTTGGCGGCATGATTCTATCAAAAAGAGATATCAAGAGTTATAAAAAGATCATGATTTTTGATGGAAGGTTAGAAATAGTAAAGTTTGGAATTTTAAACCATAACACATGATAGCATAAAACAAGAGTTTTTATTCACATAACGTTGATTGATTTACAAAATCGAAACTTATTACAAGCTTCTTCAAAATTTACTAACTGAAACTTTCAGTTTAGTAATTACAACGCTTTACTACTGCTAGCTATTACATGGATTACATAGATTTTTTTCTAACTGAGTCTAATCAGTTTAGGAGTACAAAAGATAACTAGTATATCACACTAGTCTAAGATTGGTTGGACTAATCGATGTTTCCATATACTGCTAGAACATCGATGCTATCACTCAAATGGTTTTCTTCGACCTCTTTTTGATGTATTTTCTGTTGCATCGCATTCATAGAAGATTGCATATCATACAACTCTTTTCGAAGACAATATCGGTCGAAGTTAGCAACGTCTAGTCGGATCTCTGCCGAGTTTAAGTGATTTCGCAGTTCTTGAATCTGTGCCCTGTCTTGACATTGGATTCTTTCCACTCTTGATAACCTATCTTTGATGTCTTCCCATCCAATTAGTGGATGGAAGATGGTATCTGCAACATAATCCAAGTCCCTCTTCACATAACTCATATCTAGTATGAATAAGTCCAGGCGTTGACGAGCATGGATGGCCTCAGTTTTGGCCGCAACGACAAATGATTCTTGTTGATTCATCTGCCATGCCATACTTTGGACTTTATGTTGAGTTAGGTCCAGGTGTTGTTTTAAACGGTAAAGTTCGTATTGGGCAGAGTTTATGAAAGCAGGTATCATTGTGGATGACCCGCCGACTTCATGAGTGGATGTTGGTCCTTGAGTAGGGTTAGTAGGATTAGGTTCGGAAGATGTTTCTGAGGCAGGAGGTGGTGATAATGGTACTACACCATATACATAGTTTTCCTCTTGATCATCCTCGGATTCAACCCAATCTAGCACATTATATTCGGGAGAATCTGGTATAATCAGATCCTCTTCTTCTTCGTCGTCCATATCTTCATATGGTTCATCTTCGTAATCAACGGCATCAAGGTAGTCGTCATTAATATCAGGAAAATCAAGTTCCGGAATGATTGGAATGTTTGGAATTTGTTCGGGTGATGCCGGAACATAATCGGGAGATGCAGGCACAGACATAGTGACTACAAAAGGATATGATGTTAAAATAGTTATAATATTTAGGGGAAAGCTTTAGATAATTCAAGTGTATATATCAATATACTAATATGTTCATGTTATTATAACATGTCTTGAAAGCCCATAATCGTCTGGAGGATGGAAGGCACGGAAAAACGGAAGGCTATAAAATGTTTTTTTTTGTAAAAGCAGTTATAGTTTAAGTCATAATTTAGACTCGTTTCTCTATAACCATGGCTCTGATACCAATCTGTAACACCCCCAATTCATGAATGTAGCGGAATTCAAACTGGGTATTACTTGATGGCACAACAGTCATAATAATAGAAAACGATCTCTAAAGGAGTCGTTTTAAAAAGGCTTTATCATTCAAATATATAAGAGTTTACAAAATAGGTCCCAGTTGGTTCCATTGATTACAAAACACATCAATATAAAGTTTTTGATGTTTTGTGAATGATAAATTATTTATCTATATAGCCTTCTTGATCTTGCCCTTCCGTGCCAGCTTCCGACATTTATGGACCTGAAATACATGCTTAAAACTGTCAACACAAAGGTTGAGTGAAATTCATAGAGTTTGTTAAATGGTTGAACACATTATGTTGGTAGTGTGAGTTAATTAGACTCACACCAATGGTTTGAAAATAAAACAGTTATTATTAGACTAAGCATCATGCAATCAAGGCGTTAACGTGTTCCAAATTTAATTGGAGAAATTGTTGGTACGTGCCCTAGTAGGTAAAATTGCCATTTTTACCTAATGTTACTCAAATATAGTGCGTTTGTTTGCCTCTAACGGGGCCAACACAAACGGGATTCGTCAATCCCAATAGATCTATTCACAATATTCGCGCCCACTCTCACATAGTGATTAATGATTCATGATTTAGGGACTTATGTTTGGCAAATGCGGTAACTTAGTGCTAATAAAACAATTAGATAAGCATACAGTTTGAAAGCAATGTGTTCGGTTTAAAATAAAGCATGTATCTCCCCCAAGGGTTTGTAAAACAATTAAGTAATAAAAGTGGGGCTATGAACTCACCAAGAGTTGATGATGTTAAGTACTAACGGATGTGATGGATAAGTCGGAAGACTTCTACGTGCAACCTATAAATGAAATGTTGCGACTTAGGTTTGGAATAATGTTTAAGAAAACATAAACCATCCTATATATATTCCTATGTTGATCATGATGTAGTCAATTATCATTTGATGTTTATAGAAAGATCCTTAATATGTGAAAACGTATTTAGTTTATAGATATCATTACTACGTTCGGGCCATCATAATTGAGAGGTCATGCGATGGCGTTAGGAGCTAGGACACTTTAATTCGTAAATCCAGCAACTCGTTGATACGTTTTACTCAAATGAAACCCCTCACATGAAGCTCCCTACTATTGTAGCACTTAGTAAATACAACATATGTTTTGAGTGAAAATTGTTGTAACATAAAGTTTATCATGTTTTAATAACTATCTAGTTTTTACAAGTTCTCGTCGTTTCAAACAAGCCTCGAGGCTTTAGCCATGGCCTTGCCGTGACCTTGGTCTTGACTTCTATGGTCTTGAGACTTAGCTTTGGCCTTAGCCGTAGCCGTGGTCTTGGCTAATGGCCATTAGGCCTCTTGGTTTGCTTTTAGTTGTGACAAAAGTATAGTTATGAGACTATATTTACGGCAGTTTCTGTTTTTGAAAGATTTTGGCCTATTTATGCGTTTTCAAGGTCCGAGCTTCTTAAAAAGTGAAGGAAAACGTCGTTCCGGACAACTTTCGTGTTTTAACTTTTTGATGATTCGGACCAGAATTACCATTTTTAGAACGGCAGAACTCAACCACGACAAGCTATTGGCGGTTTTCGGCGTTTTGGTTTTGCTAACTTCTTTTGTCTATAACTTTTGACTCGTTTGTCCGTTTCGGGTGATTCAAATTGCTATGTTTACCTTTTTATCTTGTATACAATATTATGTAAGTTTAGAAAGTCCATATGTTACTGATTTTAATGGTCTCACATGTGTAGAATATGACTTGTTTACTAGTTTGTTACTTTTATGACAATATGTGAATTAAAACAAGTGATTGAGTATATGTACATCATGAATCAACATAGTAACTATATATATAGCATGAAATAGTTAAGATTATGAATAATAAAGATGAGATGATTGTGGTGATAAGTTGCTTACAACTTTTGGCTTTCAAATAGAAAGGAGTAACTTAGTAAGGATATGACTTTGATTGATCACTTTAGACTTTGGATTGAGCTAGCTTTCCACACCTTGGCACCCTTGCAAACTTGAAAAGTTGGTGATGAAGTACTAAGTGACTTGAGTGGATTTAAACTCAAGAAGATCACTTAACCTTGCTAGAGATTTGATGAAGTAGCTTGATCTTTGGAACTTTCTTGCATAAACTTGGAGTTTATAGATCAAATGATGGAAGATGTGAGTGTTTTAAGTTATGAACGACCCAAATCAGTAAGTGAGGGAGTTTATGATGTAATTCACTTCCTATTTATAGGAGGGTAAGTTTGGTTAACCATATATTGGGTTAAATATTAACCATGGTTAGGTTAGGACACTTGTAATGATCAAAATGATCCATGGTTAGGATTAAGCCACCAATATGATGACTCTCCCCCCTTAGGTCGGCCACAACACTTCTAGATGGCTTAGATGATAAGTTTTGATAATATCTTGAGTTTAGAGTAAGTTTTGGTTCCGTTAAATGCCAACCGTAAGTCGTTAAGCCATAAAACGTAAAACCGGGTATCGTAAAAATACGAAACTTACAGGAATGATGAGACTCATCATTATACTCCATCTAAAAATATAAAATGAGTGATAAGTCTCATTGGGTGCAAAAACGCTGCTTAAAGCTGGAAACACGGGTCAAAAACGCGTAATTAGCAGTTTATCGGAAAAAAACGAAATTTCGGGAAACGACCGTGAATTTATTTAGAGTAGACTAAAATTAGTTTAAAAGTGATATGAGATGTCAAAACGTGGTTTTCTTCATACGCGGGATAACTTAACAGTTATTTGCGAAGTTTAAAAGTTACGTGATTTATGCAAAAATGTAGAACGT
Source organism: Chrysanthemum makinoi (assembly GCA_910596185.1). NCBI lineage: Eukaryota > Viridiplantae > Streptophyta > Magnoliopsida > Asterales > Asteraceae > Chrysanthemum > Chrysanthemum makinoi. The sequence goes on from OU343218.1 coordinate 168,217,184, forward strand.
ACAAGGTTAATTCCTTTATGGTCAAAGGAGGAGGAAAATATGTTTGACTTTTCCAAAAAAATGTAAAAGTGTCAAAAACATATTAGAAACACAGTGCAGGAATCGTTAAGTCTGGATGTAAGTAGTATTGTTTAAAATGTAAGTTTAGTTTTTATTGAGGGCTTATTTGGTAACATAAAAATAAATCTTGAAAATTCTCAAATTAACCATGAGTGATCTAAGAATTTATCTGATGTTAGGAAAATTATCAGAGTTGATTTTAGTTAAGCGCGTGATGTTTAAACGGTGGACCGTCCAAAATGAAACTTTATAACGATGTTTTCTTTATAACTTTTGCGAAGATGATCTAACGATTGTCGAATTCTCAGGATATTACTACAATAATTTATCTTACGAGAATGTGAAATAAAAATTTTACGGATGAATAGTGAAAATGAATAGTAAATGTGAATAGTAAAAGTGAATAGTAAATTCTCAAAAATGAAAAGTAACCTGAAAGTGCGGGTGGTTACAAAATACCCCTATAATTGATGTTCTCAACATTGATTATACCCCACCAGTTTCAAGAACCTATGAGAGAAGGTCTAAACAGTCAACTTCTCTCATGACAACACAGCAAGTTTCTGCACCTTTTGGTCTAGGAACAAGCAGTGGTGGTTCTAGACTTCCACCTAGTCATACTATGGAGGAATGCGGACCAATGCCCCATGATTCACCTCTCCCAACAGGTCATACAGTTGGAAGTCTTGAGGGTGGAAACCAATTGGAATTGATGGTTATGTGTACCAAATTAGCAAAGCAAATTGAGTCTCTACAAAAGGACTTGGTTACTGTTAAGAAGCAGCATGCCAAGGATGTTCAACAATTACTGAGACAGATTCAGACTTTAAAGGAAGAGATGCACGCGGTTGAAAAAGCACAAGCAGACGCAAAGATGGTGATTTCATCTTCATCCTCACCTTCTGATGGTGATTCAGATGATCAAGATTTGGGAAATTCTTCCAAACAGGGGAGGAAAGCAGGTTTGACACCGAGGAGGAGGAAAATTGATTTTGAAGATGAAGGAGATACAAGTAAAGGAGCAAAGGAAGCTGAAACTCATGGAGAGCAACTTGAAGATCAAGACATTTTCAAAACTGCAACTGATTTTACCGCGATTTTATTTCCAGCTGCGAGCCAAATATTGCCACTTGCAAATGAAGAATTTGATAAATTGAAGACGACAAAAGCGGTAAGCGGTTATGGAAGATGTACTGACAATCACGAAGGTAAGATTTCAAAGAAAATAAAATTTCAGATTGATCTTGATAGAGAATTTGCTCGAAGATAGCGAGAAGATCAAATTGTTTGAGAAAGTTCTTGAAAAGAAAAGATTGAAAGAACTAGAAGTTGTAAGCTTTTTGGAAGCTAAAATATTGGATAGAATGGAAGATACTGAAGATTCAATTTCCACGTTCAACCTACAATTATGAAAGAAAAAGCTCGAGTTTAGCTATGTTCCTCTTGAAGAAGATATTAGAGTTTACGGTGGCTAATAATCCGAAATCAAGAAAAGGCAATTGACCTTGTTCGATGCATCCATAAGCGAGGAACAAAAACTGCTCGGTTAAAGGATTTTATTAAAATGAAGAACAATCAAGCACTTGAAAATGTGATTAATTCATCAAAAAGGGTGAAGAAACCAAGACAACCAATCAAGGCTCAAATACTTGCATACATGAAGTCTTATTGTTGTCATGTTGGTAAATGGAAAAAGCATCAATTTAAAGGAATGTCTGATGATCAAGTGGAAAAGGCTTACTACTGAAGCTGTGAAACAAGATAAATCTTTTATTCCAATGGGTTCTGAAGAAGAAGAAAGAGATATTTCTAGATTGAAGAGAAAGGCTAAAGTAAGTGATTCTCAAACTATTAAGAAGACTAAGGTTGATGAAGATCATACAAAGTTTACTGAGAAGGAGATTCCTCTTGAGAAGTTCATGAAGATCAAATGACTGAAATGATTGTGATTGAAGACAGAGATTTTTATCCAGAACCACTGCAAATTTGACATCCTATTATTGATTGGGAAGTTTACATTGCTAGCAATCTTGCTTCAACATGGAAGATTACAAGGTTGGGAGGAGAAACTTCATCATTCATGACATTTGAAGATCTTATTAAAGCTTTTGACAGAGATGACCTTAATACACTATGGAAATTAGTTCAATAAAGGTTTAATGCTCAAGATCTCAAAAATGCAAAGGAGATGCAGTTATGGGTAAATCTTAGAAGGCTTTTTGAACCAAATCGATGATGACTCTTTGGAAAATCGTATTCATATGTTTTGGTACTAAATGGTTTTATTATGATTCATGTGAAGTTCATCATGTCTCTACAGTAAATGGAGAAGACTTTTCATGCTTGCGAGAAAGAATATCCACTTAGAGTTGGAGCTCTTACAGTAATGTTAAGCTTACACATAAGAGTCAATGAAGACAATGAGAAGGTTAGAGCATTGTTACAAAGGCTTCAAGATCAGTGTTCAAGAGCTATACAAAAGTTAAGGGAAAAGAAGTGAAGTGTTTGATTGAATTCCCGAAATCCTTGAAGTTAATGCATATTGTTGAAACTTATTGATTTGCAGAGAAATCATAAGTTTAGGGCAGGATTGTTGGGAATAATCCGTTACCACGGATAGTAGTGGTTTACCTTTGCTTGGTTTAACACTAGCAGTGGAAATGTATTCCCACTGCAAGTTCTTCATTACCACTTGCTATCGGTTTATGATAAGGTTAAGCAGCGTCTTGATAAGTATAGAATAGATCTTGTGTATATTCTATTATGTTAGCTTTATACTTATCTTGTAAAGGACTCCTTGTTGTATAAAAGGAGATCCTAGGTCATTGTCTTATAAACGTATCATATTGCAATATTACCTACGAAAGCTTCAAGGTGTAACCCTAGTGATAAGTTAAGATCACTCGTATTATTCATTAATAATATTGGAGCTTGAGTTTTGTGTTAACTTGTGTTTATTCTCATACATCATATAATTCGTCTTCTAAGTATTACTTAAGTAAATTCCGCTTGCTTGATAATATTATATAAAATATCGTTGACACAAGGAGAGTGTCCAAGATCCATCACCATCGTATACAATCGTAAGGAAAGCTTTAGCCTTTTTACAATACTCGGGATTTGGTTCCTCTACTAGGGGTATACTATGCTTATCGCTTAAGACGATGTGCTTAGTGATCATGTGAGCAGTCTGAATGGTATTCCCTTGTACATACAACTTATTTTCAAGCTTGTTTTTCAAAGTTTTTAGATTGGAAATGTCATTCAAAAGTTTTGATTCCTTAGCATTAAATTCTTGTTTAAGCACTTTAACATTATCTTGGAGTTCTTGCTTTTGCTTAATAGTTTTAGAAAGCTTTTCTTGTAAGGAGTTTAACTCTTGTTTTAACACTTATTATCTAAAATTACTTTTATAATAATTTATGCGCATTTGGTTATCCATTTCATGCTCACGGGTAGTTAACTCAAACTTAGCACGTTGTTCATAAATGGCAATTTGTTCTTTATACGCATTCAGTTCAGAGATTGTTAGGAATTGGAAATTCCATATTAAAGTGTCGGTCACCCCAATTATGGTCTAGCATATTTTAGCTCGTAGACTTGTAGTTATTTACGTTATTTAGTAGTTAATTAGTTAGTTTGTAGCGTAGTTTAGCGTAGTGTAACACCATGGAGGAAGGACGGGTCTTTACCCACTGTATACCTGATCCACAAGCCGATAAGAGGTCGTTATGTCTGTAACTATAAATACCCCTTCCATCCTTGGAAGGGGTAGTGCTTCTCAATCTAACCTTTCATTTTTGTTAAACCAAGTCTCTACCAAGAACACCCTCTCATCTACTTTCTCTCTCTAAATGGCTAACATGTATTTCCATCATCCAAGACCACCCGAATCATCAAACACAATAAATATTTACGATCCTACAAATGGTACCAGAGCCAAGGTTATTGTGTTATCTTTGATTTGTGTGGTTCGTACCATGGTTGTTTGTGTTTATTGATTTATTGTGGTTCGAATCTCATTTTTAAACTGTTTTTATTCCATTTTGATTGGTTGGTTAAAAGGTTTTTCTTTGCCTTTTAGTGATAACAGTTTTACATGTTATGTATATCTTTTTATTTTGGTCAACAAAGTCTGGTCCCAACGATTTGTACACATCTATTTTGTGCCTAAATTTTATGTCCAAACAGTCTTTCATGATTTTTGTTACCAATATCTGTGTAACTCTTGTGGTCAAATAGTGGTCAAACTGGGTAAACTAGTATATTCATATGCAACTTTTCTAGGTTTGATGCTATTCGAAAAATGGTTTGTTCTTGCTAGCGAGTTGACTGTAAATGTTGTCCTGATTCATTGTTTCTAAGTAGCGACTTGTGCTTATTTTCTATAGCGAGTTGTCACAAAATGCTATTGAGCCTTTGTGTCCTTTACTGGAACAAATGTTGTCACTATGTCCATTTACGTGAACACAGGCGAGTTGATAATTTGGTCAAAAGCGAGTTGAGATTACGGATAATGTAGCGACTTGTCTTTACAAGTCGTAGCTACTTGACTACACTATGTAGTGACTTGTTGACTCACTCAATAATGAAGTAGCGAGTTGTGTAACAGATTAAGTAGCGACTTATGTTTATAAGTTAGCGAGTTGTGTAACAGATTAAGTAGCGACTTGCTGTATTTGAAGATTATAGCGACTTGTGTTTGAGCAAAAGAGGTAGCGACTTAACTTTATTGCATAGTAGCGACTTGTGACCAAAACCAGATACCAACTCATTGACCATAGCGACTTGTTGACCTTACAATTTACTCGACCACAAATGACCATATACCATATACTAAACATCACTACTTCTTGTTCTAATCCCATCATCAGTCAAATCCTCAATAACTATTAATGGACATCTAAAGAAAAATCAAGTTGCTATATTACAACGTGATCTCAGTTCTTTAATCTGTGGCATTAAAAGAATCATCAAAAGGATTCATGGACTTTCACACGGAACAAAATTCATCATCGATCATTTTATTTTGAAGCCTTGCTTCGTATTAATATCCGAAAACTTCACTGAAACCTAGACTTAACAATTGTGTCAAACCCGTTCCTTAGTTTCGTGAATAAGTTCAAGAAGAAATCTAAACGAAAAACAAGTAATATCAAGAGTAAAACCTACCTTGAACCCTTTTGATTATCTCATGTCATCCCTGTGACTAAGTCATTTAAAGACATTGTTCGGGCTCAGCCATCCCTGGGGCGAAGTATTTAGATCAATTAAAGAATGGTTGTGTTTGATTTGTTTCATGATCTTGGTATTTCTTCATGTTCGGTTTGAGAGATAAGATGGGGGCAGAGTACTGTTATGAAAGGATTTAGGGAAAGGTAATTAGGGTTTGTTACTCAAAGAGGTGGAAGAAACAATTTTAAGGGTTCGGTATTATGTGTGATGTATGTTTTATATACATCCAAAAATTAGGGCATAGGTGATGTTCATTCAGGATTGCAATGGACCCTCATGGGCTGATTATTATTTTAATGTACATGGGCTGCAAACTGATATCGTGTACATGGGCTTGTGGTGAATGATATTGTTTTGTAATTTAATGTACATGGGCCGAGTCTTAAATTATGAAGTGGTAATATGTGATATATGCCAAATGGACCAAGCACAAAATCCTACATGGGCTTCATATTTGATATGGTTTTTGGTGTTGCATTATTACATGGGCTACACTCAAATAATATTGGGATGATAATGAACTTACCATAATCAGGTAATCTTGGATGAATTGGGATGTGCAAATATTGTTAACCATTCTTCATGGGCTTGGACGGATCTATTGTTGATTTAGATTGCTAATTTGTTTTGAACCGGGTAATATGTCACTTTGATTGCGTATACTTTTTTAATCCGGTTCAAGATAAAGTTGTTTACTTGGGCAAGTTGAAGAGATTTGTGATAATGAGATATGATGTGATGATGAAATTCGTTGTGTTATACGGCTGGGTACTTTGGTGTATACATTTTCACAGATAAAATCATGTCACGGCTTGCACTGAAAGTTACACACGGTTGACTACGGGGTTGTTGTTCGATATTTCTCATTTGGCTTTGAAGTGAAGTTTTCTAGGAGCGTTTACTTATTTCGTCTTCTTTCTTTCTGCCCTTCCGCGAAGATGACTTGTTTGGACGTTTATTGAGTGTGATAAAGACTTGGCTATTTAGTTACGGTTGTGATTCTTTCTCGCTTAACCCACAACGTAGCTATCACTTTGGTGTCTCACGCAGTTGAGGATACGTCAAGAGGTTTTGTACATTGGGTACACTATTTCTTTTTCACGAGAATTAGTACAAGTTTAAGTAACAAATCTGGGGATTTTACTTCATAATCAAGTTTGGCATATCGGGTTTACTTCACCATGTTGTCACTGCAATAGCCAACACAATGTGTGGACGATGTGTTTACCAAAGTTTTTAATGGTCGATGATGTTGTTGATGTTGGATAATGAACCGCTGATGAACCGCTGCATGTTCCCCTAAAACAGATATTCACCAGAACCAAAGTTGTCATAACATATTCAAACTGACATTGCTTATGGTTTTGTCTTGATTTTGTAAAATCCCGCGAAAGAATCTATTTCTCGGTTTAAATCATAGACTTGTAAAATCCCGTGACAATGGAATCATCCCGGTGTAAATAAAGTGCATTTCCAGCTCTATCTCTCGGTTTATTCTTGGTTTTATAAAATCCCGCAAAAGAAACTATTTATCGGTTTAAACTATAGAATTGTAAAATCCCGTGATGATGGAACCATCCTGGAGAAAGGAAAGTGAATTTCGGGATCTTATCGATCTTTGGTGCTCACGGTTTCTACTTCAAAGAAGGGATAAAATGGTGTACTTCATGAATTGGGTGATTGCTTGGATATTCTTCATGGCAGTTTGTTTATTACATGGTTTCTGGGGTTATGTGCTTTTAACCATGGTCGGGATGAAATCATTATCATAGTTCACTTAAAACGTCAAAGGAGGCTAGATTTGAGTTTTAATCGAATAGGTGACAAGGGTTAATTCACTATTATTTATTTGAGGTTGAAGTGAAATATCACGGGCAAGTTTACTTAGTATCTGAAGGTATCGGGGATGGATGGATAAAGATTCTTCAAGATCCTTGTTCGAACTTATTATCAAAAAACTAAGACTTGGAAATCTAGTTATTTTTTGGTGACTTTTTCCTTTTCTTTTTTCTGCTTGGGGGAATTGGTATCTTACCACCACAAAATAACTATCACTTTAAGGAGTTACGTTGTAGTGCTCAGTATCACATTCAATTGTGGATCTTCAAGAGGTAAAGTACATCTCATACTTGATGGTTGGTTGGATGAAGAGTGTAGCGTACTTAGAGATTCAATGGAGAATGAAGTCTCGGCACCGCTCTTTCTTACATATGTGCAAGTACAAGTCGCGAGTTCGGGTTAGTTTACTTGTTGGGTCTATTATAGATTTGATAATACAAAACAAGAAGAATGAAACATGAAGGACTTAAAGTGACAAGAATGGAAACTACAAAAAGATGGAGGATTTAGAAGATTCTAGAAGATATGCTTAAAAGAATATTTAGTTTCCTAATTGTATTATGATTCCTCTTGTAAACCCTAGATGTCTCTAGTATATAAAGAGACATAGGGTCATTAGTTTTAATAAGTACGTACAAGATGTAAACCTAAAAGGTGTGTGTGTGGGAACCTAGGCGTAGGGAAAACGTCTAGGGTTTAGTTAGTTAGTGTTAGATCAAGTCTTTGATCTTTATTATAGTTAGTTAGTTAGTTTATGAGAATGAAAAACCTTGTTCATAATAATATTGATTCTATGTTTGAATATTCCGCCTTTATTATTATGTGTTCCTAGATATATTATTAGACCTCGTCTAAGAGCATACAACGATCTTCACATGTGGTATCAGAGCCTGGGGCTCGTGATATCTAGGGATCTACAAGGTTTTCTTGAAGAAAAAAGGAAGAAAAATTGAAGCGTAAAAATTCGTAATACTTACGCAGACTTTGTTTTCCAGAAGGCATAACTTTTTATTCAACCGTTGGATCGGGCTAAAATTCGAACTGGAGCTTCTTCGTATATCTATCTTTAATCCCACCAAAGGGATTGTCAATCGGAACTCTCAATCAAAAGTTATAAGCATCGAAGTCTGCTGCAAAAAATTCGTAAGGTTACTACAGTACTGTTTTGAAACGATCATAACTTTTTCGTTAACCGTTGGATCGTAACGAAATTTTCGGTGGATGTTCTCTATATATCAATCTAACTTTCCACCGAAGGGATCTTCCATCTGAGCTTTTATGTGAAAGTACTGCTGAAAGTACTGCTGTGTATTTTCAAAGCTACTTGATTTGAAAGTAATCTTCTGATTTTTTAAAGTCTTTGCGTATTATTTTTCAAAGTCTGTTGAGTTCTTATTAGGTCTTGCTGCTTGACGAAGATGAAATACATTTGGTCGAATTTGTTTTTAAAGAATCTAGCGCTTTAATGAAAGTCTTGTTAATTCAAAGTACTTTAGCTTCTTTGCGTTTCCTTCTCAAAGTGCGGTTTATCTGAAAATCAGCGATTTATGAAGAAAGTACTGCGGTTTATATGAAAATCTGCTCCTTCCCAAAGTACTGCTCATGGTTTATTACGAGAGGATTTGAATTTAAGGGGAAGTCGAGCATAAAGATTGTTATGGATTTTTGGATGACACACACACAGGTTATTGTTCACACACACAAAGAGTTTGGTTATTTGTTCTTAAAAGGATTTAAAAAGGCTCGTTTTAGAGATTTATTGAAGAATTGATTACGAAGAGGATTATTTATCACTTATTTGAAGATCAAGTGGAATGGCTTGGTTTGTGTTCTTATCATCTAGCTTGTTGAATCTAGCAATGTGTGATTTTTCTTATGATGCTCTATGCACACATTGGCTATCACTTGAAGGAGTTACATTGTAGTGCTCAGTGTCTCATACTAGTTGAGGATTCTTTTCAAGGGATTACGGTCTACTTATATTTGTGGGTATAAGTATGGAGTTCTGTGGATAGTAACAGATTTAAGATACAAGTTTGGGAAATTCTACTTCTTCATCAAATTCGTTATACTCGGTTTTCTTCACAAAGTGATCATTACAAGGAGCTTACAGATTTTGAAGAATCAAGAAGATGGTTAACATATGGTTTTTAGGGGAAGCTTATTGTTAAAAGTTGAACCATCTACATGCATCACTCAAGGGGAAGTGTTTGATTTTTACTATTGTTGATCATTATTACTCTGCTAGTTGGAGTTTTCTCTTGTTTTGGATCCATTTTTCTTATGGTGCGTAATGGTGGGAGATTTGAAGCATTGGAAGTCTTAGATTGGAAGTATGATATTGGTTCGTGGTGGTCAAGATCATTATTTGCACACGTTCCCTATTTGGATAATAACAAAAAGGGGAAGAGATGTTTGAGTGACATGTTCAAGTCAAGGGAAGCATGGAAGACAAGATTGTTTCATTCATGGTGAGATTTAATTATCTCAACTTATGCTACTTCGTCTAGGGAAGTTCGTATAAGAATCGTGTTTGTTTTGTCATCATCAAATAGGGGAAGATTGTTGGGTCTATTATAGATTTGATAATACAAAACAAGAAGAATGAAACATGAAGGACTTAAAAGTGACAAGAAGGGAAACTACAAAAAGATGGAGGATTTGGAAGATTCTAGAAGATATGCTTAAAAGAATATTTAGTTTCCTAATTGTATTATGATTCCTCTTGTAAACCCTAGATGTCTCTAGTATATAAAGAGACACATGGTCATTAGTTTTAATAAGAATGCGTACAAGATGTAAACCTAAAAGGTGTGTGTGTGTGGGAACCTAGAAGTAGGGAAACGTCTAGGGTTTAGTTAGTTAGTGTTAGATCAAGTCTTTGATCTTTATTATAGTTAGTTAGTTAGTTTATGAGAATGAAAAACCTTGTTCATAATAATATTGATTCTATGTTTGAATATTACGCCTTTATTATTATGTGTTCCTAGATATATTATTAGACCTCGTCTAAGAGCTTACAACGATCTTCACATTACTTCAGGGTCAAATTCATCATATTGAGTTTTCTCCATCAGCTGTCACGACAAAGAGCCTACTGAATGATAATGGGGTTGATTACATGTTTGCCAAGAGTAGATGAAAAGAGAGAGATTTATGACGTATGAACACATCAGTTTATGCCTCGTTCTCTAAAGAAAAGAAAAGTGTACGTTTGATGCGCTTTATCTTCCGAAGAAGAGAAATCTTCTTATGACGTTTTAACACAACAGTTCAAGCCTCGTTCTCTAAAGAAAAGAAAGTGTACATTTCAGTGCTCTTTATCTTCGGAAGAAGAGAAATCTTCTTATTATGACCATTCTCATCAACATGCTTCATACTTTTTCCATGCGCTTCAGTAATCAAGTGAACCGGGCTTCTGTTGATTGTTTTCTTATTCCACTTGCTCAACTATAATGACGATGGCGACATCATGTGCTAAGATTGCGGGGGAGAAGTGTGAATAGAATACATTTAGATGATAATCACTTGCTTAATCAAGAATGGCAACTCCGTATGAAATTCTTGAGGGGGAGAAGAAGTGTGATAATTACGCATGGTTGATTGATTTCTGAGAATAAATGGTCAAACAGCTCCAAACTCATGTAAGAACCGAGCTTCTTCTTATCGGTTCATCTTCACATGATGTTTCTTCTAAGATCCGTTGGTTGACATCTTCACATGGACTGATATGATTAAATGACAAAGTGCTTCTAGTTGCTGGGCTGATTTCTTTGATGAACATCTTTCTGTTCTTGTTTGATTGGGAGGGATTTTAGTTAAGGAGATTTGCTACATATAAGGTAATTGGAACGTATTTGATGAGATGAAGATGGTAACTTTCTATTCCCCAATTGGACAATCTTGAAGAAGGTCGAGTCTACAGTCTGTTCTACATTTTCTGCTACATGTTAGAAGACTAAAGACGAGTTTCACTTAAATATCTAAAGACTTCTTCTTAATTCAATCATTCATTATAAAGATTGTCGGTTTAGGGGAGAGCACTAATTGGGGGAGGGTGAAATGTCTGATTTAATCCCCAATTAGACTTGCTCACATTCTTCAACAAATTGATTCTCACAATGACTTCAAGCGATCTTCTCAAAAGATTTCAAGTATTTGGGCTTATATTATGTTGTTGATTCTAAAGTGTCAAAACCAGCAAGGGGGAAGGAGACAAGCATCTAAGCATAAGTAATCTTGATGAGCTTAATACTTCTAAGTGATTGAAGATATCCTGGGAAGACATATGTCATTACCGCAGAGAAACTCAAGATTTGACTCATGGCGTCTAGTGTTCTTATTCCAACGATGTGGGGGAAGCGATGTAAGAGAAAGTTTCTAAAGATATAAGAGGTACACAAGTGTGTGATGATCTCGATGTTATCGCAATCATCAGGGGGGAGAATTGTGTACATTGGGGGCGCTCAGTTGTCTCACTTGAGGGCTTAATCAGTGATTCGAGATATAATCACTTATTCGAGTTGACATCCGCGAGATAATCAGTGATTCGGCCTGCTTCTTCAATGTTATCGGTTGTTCTCTCTTTGGGGAATGTGTGTACTTCGGGTTCTTGAGCTTCATACACGATCATCAGGGAAGAAAGCCATTGTTTACCACAAACATTGGGGAGGTGTTTTCTTTCCGGGCATGATGTGTATTCGGGATAGTTCTTGAGCTCTATTCTAAGAGACGGGCTGCATCAATTCAACTATTAGGGGGAATTGTTCTCTTGACACCTTTCGGAATGGATTGCCGACTTGATGGTTATGAAATTTGAGAAGATTATTTATGAGTGGGATGATACGTTGCTTTTCTTCTTGATGATATAACCCCGAGCGGAGAATCGATTATCGTTCTTAAAGAGGCGGGATTTATGATAATGGTGTGCTTCTCTGCACTGGCTAAGGCAAGCTTGAAATAGAGCTTTGAATCTGCTCATCTAATGGATCTTCGGTTTGGGGGGAAGCTGCCAAAGTCTCTCTTTCTCAAAGGCTCGGGTTCTCTCTTCTATTCTGGTGCCTCGGAAGCTTTGGTGGTGGAAGTTTAAGAGATGATGAATTCTATCTTCTACGACGTGTTGTTCGATATCCTTATCTCGGTACTCGTATCATCATCTTCTTAAATTATATCATCTACTCTATCATTGTACATATTTATTCAAAAATCAAAATACAAAAATATAAAACCAACAAAAAGAAAATAGAAAAATATAAAACCAACAAAATTCCATAAAAATCAGAAAATTTGAAAAATACCAAAAATATGTTTTCTCAAGACTTGTCTTCTGGTATCGATAACATCTGCGGTCTTAGAAATGTCATTCAATAATGGCACGGGACCATAGATGAAGTTCGGCAGGAGGTGTAAATATTCTTTTCCAAAACATGTCACATATCAAATGGCTTACAGTTATTTCAGACTGTAACCCGTGCTTCAAAAAATGGCTTACAGTTATTTCAGACTGTAACCCGCGCTTCAATAAAATGGCTTGCTATTATTTCAGATAGCAACCCGCTCTTCAAGAAAGGAAAGTGCTACGCTAAACCAATTTTCAAATATTTCGTGCACTTATCCTAAAACTAATTAAGGAAAGTATGTCGAAGGATTCTTTGTTCCTACACAAATGTTCTTCCGTCTAAAATTCTTCAGAAAAATATTTGTTGTTTTCAAAAATGGTGGTAATGAGTTACTTGAGAAATCAATCGAGAATCGAGTTTTTATAATAATTGAAAACTCAATCAATGACTTGGTAGCTTTTAAACTTTTCAGTAAAATAAGTCATTGATTGAGGGGGAGAATGTTTTCAAATTTACATCATCTAACGGGCTTTCTTAATTATCCTATATGCTTAATTAAAAATGATGTTAACCTACGTTGAAGGACTACGTGTCCAGGATATGATTGTTAGGATTAGATGATTAGAGTTTGATGAACACATTATTCCCATACTTTATATGATCTGATTGTTATGTTGGATTGACTTTTATTAGTCGATTGTTGTTTGGGTGTTGTCGACCACCATATATCTGTATGTGTGTTCACTAACGTATGCAGATATAATGGTATATAAGAATGTTCTCGATCCGGATCCCACAAATGAAGATGATTGGATGCCGAAAGGAAAGGGTAACTATATCTTGGGTTGACAAATGAAGAAGCGAAGCTTAATTGGACTTCTATGGAGAGTTGGCATGGAAAAATGCAACGTAAGAGGTCTCACTTGCATCGTGCGGATGGTTTTCTTCATCGGAAAATGAAGCGAGCTTAATTTGACCTCGGTTGGCATTAAAATGCAACGTAAGAAGTCTCAACATGCATCGTGAGGCGGTTTTCTTCCAGCCCTACAGCAACAACATAAGCTTCTCAACCACCTAACGTATCTTTGTCCAGGATAAATAGTGATGATACCATTTCTCAAACAATTTAAAAATATATATATATTGTTTTGAAAATGGAAAAATATTGGTTTTGAAAATAAATTGGACTTAATTTTAAAAATCACCGGACTTCATTTTATCAAAACTTAAGTCACTCAATCATCGACTACGGTCATCAATTGAGGGGGAGTGATTTTTAATAGAATATTTTCAAACGATATTTCTTCATAAAAGTCCGGATTGTACAAAATAAGTGGTGATCTAAAGATTTAATGTTATGTCATGGTATGATTTTTCTTTAAGAATCAAGATCTTTCAAAATGAAATTTTTTCTGTTCTTGTTTAATTGTGAAATTGTTTTATTTTACTTAAAGATCTCCTAAAAACTATCATACCTGACACTAACAATCTTTAATGTCTGTTATTGGTCCTTATCTGCCATTTTTCAAAATTAAATCAAGCCACATCTTTCCCCAAACTTTTCTAAATGATTTAAATCAATTGGGATCCAAAATCTCAATTGGTTTGAAATTTTTGATCGGGGAAGAGATCGTGATTTAAATCTCAAATCTATTTTAGTCCTTTAAAGACACTCCTACCTCCATGTGCCAAACGATTTCAATATACAATGCACATGTTGAGGAGGAGCATTTAACAAAAACGAAGAGTATTTAAACCGATCGCATTTTCTCCCATGTTTTCTAAACCTTATTAAATCACTTGGGATCCAAAATCTCAAAGGGTTTGATATTTTTGATCGGGGAGAATTTGTGATTTAATATGAAATTTGATAAAAGGTGATCATTTGATTCAATGTACTGGCTCTCTCTAATATGTGCTAAACTCTTTCATATATTGATGCACATATTGAGGGGGAGCGAATGGTTTCTTAATGGCTTGTGTGATCGTAAATGTGCTTCAAAAGAACTCTTTCCTATATGTGATAAAATGATTTCAAATATCCTATGAACATATTGAGGGGGAGAATTTACCAAGAAAATCAAATGGATTTTTCTATGAAAATTGTGATCAAAGAAAATATTTCAAAGTCCTCTTGCCTCCATGTGCTAAACAATTTCTAAATCATATGCACATGTTAAGGGGGAGGTTTTCTAAATGATCAAAACAATTAAGGTACAAAATGCTTTGATTTTATATCACAAGTACCTTGATTGATTTTTCCAAATGATTCTTCAATTGGTTTCAAAAAGGAATGAATTGTACCAAAAGACCAACCATTTTACTTTATGTAAGGATTTATAAGGATGGTGAGGTTAGGTATTAGTTCCCACGATCCGCCAGAACCGGAGGGATCTACCCAGGGAAAATCCACTAGATAGTTTAGAGTCCTTAGGTATGATGAAAAAAGGAGAAATATGAGAAATGGGAAGAGTCTTGGTGAGACGAGCTGAATCTTTGGAATAAACCCAACAAGGTTCTAGTAATGAAGTCTCGGTAAGCACTGAAGGGGTTGAAGAATGAAAAAGAATTGAATGTAAAAAGGGTGAAAAGAAATAGCCCTCCAATAATTCAACCTTAGGGCAGAAACCGGGTTCGATACATATGCTACTGGTGTTTACTAAGGTAACACTAGTATTGAAGACAAGACGTCATGGACCCAGTGACGCACTGCACTTCACTTCCCAAGCTACTCAAGCTCCTCTTAAAATGACTAGTTTCATTCTCACGGGGAACCTACATTATCTATCGACTTTCTCCTAGAGATTGTTGATATTGAAGAAGGAGACCCTCTCCCTAGTCTCCGGTATAGGAACCAAATGTGCACTATTGAGTATAGAGCCAAGAGATCATCCACAATATCTCATTAGGACACAAAATTAATGAAGACTTGCTGTTTCACACAATGTGGAAAGTAAGAATATATTAAGAGTCCTACGCATTATCCTTGTGGTATTGCCAGAACATCCGAGTGATATGTAAAGTATTCACAATGAAGATGGAAATCCTTCTAGAGCCAACATCAAACAAGCTCTTGGTGGGTGACATGTGAGATCTTTTCTAAAGATCAAGCTTGTGACAACTGGATAGAAACAATGGGGCGATTCATTATTGAATCAACCTTGGTCCAGGAAATGGATTGACGGATACCTTTGAAAAATCGGTTGGTGTGCTCAAACTCTTTTCTATTGCACATCGACTGTGTATTGATCTTTCAAAATTAAAAGGGTATTTATGATTGAAATTTGATTTTTCTTATAAAACCTTCGTCGTATTGCAAAAATCTTTCTTCAAGCAATACGAGATTGTTTTCAAATCATTGTTAATCAATCAGTAAAATCTCAATTTGCTGGTTCACTCACTCCGTGTTGTCTTCTTTGAGACGTTCCGGTTTTAGAAAAGCTAGAACAGCTCTGAAACCTGTCAAGGAGATTCTTGAATTATACGATCCGCGCGTACTTGTACTTGATCAGCGGGGAATCGTGGGCGTGTACCTCAATTCAACGAAAGTGATCAAAGACACTTTCGTGTGTTTTATTGCTAGCTTATTTGTTTGCGGTACATTTGGGCGGTTGCTGGTGATCGAATTGAGGAGTCAATCCAAAGCGCATGCTCACAGCATCCACACTTAATTGAAGAAATCATGACTTGTGCATATCTACGAACACGGCTCGATATTTTTATACTATATTTCTACTACGCTGCTGCAAATATCATGAGCCAGTAAAGCTTCCGCTACTCTGATGAAAGATGTCATGATCCAAAAGTGTGAGCATGTCGGTCCGAAAGTCACAACTTCACATGATGGCAACACAACAATGGGTGATCCAGAGATTTACTATGGCTGATGATCTCAATGAAAGCTCGAAGATCATCAAAGATGTAGATCAGTTCAAAGACCTCCACTCAAAGTACAAAACTATGCGGACTTTAAAGAATCCCTACACAAGCACAAAGAATGCGGAATTTGAAGAATTGAAGTCTACGAGCTTGGAACTAAAGACAAAGATAGAATGCTAGGATGCAAAATGTATTTCATGGGGTGACCTCCCTTAGGGGGAGATTGTTAAGAACTGGAAATTCCATATTAAAGTGTCGGTCACCCCAATTATGGTCTAGCATATTTTAGCTCGTACACTTGTAGTTATTTACGTTATTTAGTAGTTAATTAGTTAGTTTGTAGCGTAGTTTAGCGTAGTGTAACACCGTGGAGGAAGGACGGGTCTTTACCCACTGTATACCTGATCCACAGGCCGATAGGAGGTCGTTATGTCTGTAACTATAAACACCCCTTCCATCCTTGGAAGGGGTAGTGCTTCTCAATCTAACCTTTCATTTTTGTTAAACCAGGTCTCTACCAAGAACACCCTCTCATATACTTTCTCTCTCTAAATGGCTAACATGTATTTCCATCATCCAAGACCACCCGAATCATCAAACACAATAAATATTTACGATCCTACAGAGATAACAGAATCATCAGGGGCACATGCAGTGTATTCATCAAAGATATAGTCATCATTGACTGCAGAAGATACGTCACTTGGTACGATCTCACTTTCACGTTGTATCACATATTGATCATATGGGACAATATTACTATTACCCACATTATCAATATCTGATTCATTAGTTTCATGAGATTGTACTCCGTTATGTATCTTTTGCTCATCAACTTCATCGTAAAGTTTTAATACCTCTGAAATGAGTGAATCTTTGGATGGACCATCCTGTTGTGGTGATGAGACCTTTGGAGAGACCATTGGTGAAATGCTAGCCATGAATATTGTGCGGGCGTAGGTTCATCATCGACATCGAGTCAAATGCATCACGTTCGGCAACTTGAAAGGCATTTTGATGATTGTGACCTATTTCTGAATTGGCGCTCATCCACATCGGCATCATATGTTTTGGTATTTCCCTCGGCAGAAGCAGCAACTCTTCTTCATTCAAAACCGCTCCATTGTCTTGAGCTTGTACAGCAGCATCTTGTCCTGAAATACTCTGCATTTTGAGGGCGTTTTGGAGATGTGCAGTTCCTTGCAATATGTCCTTCACCACCAGTTGTAGCACTTGATTGGCTTTCCTTGTCCTTGAATTGCATTCCTTCCACGATTCTGATTAGCCACATACCCTCCACCTACTCCACCTTTTCCTTGTCCATACTATCTTCCTTGCCACTTGGTTGCACCATGATCTTACCATCTCGACAATAGCATGATTGTGTAGATTGGATGGATGCCTCGATATCATTGTTAGTGTGTGGAGTGAGGTTCAGATTTTTCTTAACCATAAGAGCCAGTTGATTGATGAAATGTTTCATGACTGCATCAACATCAGGTTGCTTGAACCTTGGATCGGGAATGATTTTGTGGTTACCATTTCCAGTAGGTATGACTTGTGAAGCTTTGGTAGTAATCCCTACATTGGTGTAGAATGCAGTTGAGTCATTTAAAGAGCTTGCATCTCTATGATTAGATTTGAACTTTTCAAGAATCATTCGTTCAAACATAGCATGCTTCTCATTCTGAAGTAGGAAGGCATACAATTGCTCATAGTTGGTGTTCCTTAATCCTTTGGTTAACTAGACTGAGGTGATAAATTTGTGCCATTCGGGATTCATGTTGTTCACAAACTTTGAATTGAGCTGAATATTTGGCATGGTCATTTTAATATTCCTCATATCATTCACAAGTTTGTGGAACCTCACATAGTATTCAGTGAAACTTTCTCCAGGATTCATCTCAAAGTTCTCAAAATCATCATACAATTGAGATTCCATGTCTTCTTTGGTCAATTAGAACCGAGAGAAGCATCTTAACATTGTCCCAAATTGCCTTGGCTTCAGTGTTGTGATTGATCAACTTGTAGATGTCTTTTGGAAGACCTTGAAGTATAATGTTTGAAGCTCGATATCGCGATCGTATCTCTTTTCTCCTTATCATTGAGCTCATCATACGTCTTTGGTCTGTCCAAACCGAAGATCACTGTACCATCCTTGCAGAGTTTTAAGTGTTTCTCTTGTAGTCTCAATCCGATAAGGTCCTTCATCAATTGATTTGAGAATGTTAACCCCATTTTCCTTTCCCAAAAAGTACAACCTAATTCGTTGAGCCCATGAGTCATAATCAGTTCTGTCAAGCACAGGTGGATGAGTATCGATCCATGCTTGAACGTCCTCATTCTGAAGAGATGATTGTAGGCACGTTGGTAGACATGATTACAGATTTCACGGGGATTTTATAACTCTTTGATTAAACCGGGAAATAGATTCTTTCACGGGATTTTATTAAATCAAGAGAAAACCGTAAAATGTAACAATCAGAAACAATACTACACCAAGTTGCTTCAAACCTTGAAGACAAGTCGCTAGTGACACAAGTCGCTATGAAGACAAATCGCTAGTGACAAATCACTAGACACAGAAGTTGCTAGAATAACAAGTCGCTAGATGGACAAGTCGCTAGGGACAAATCTCTAGACAAAACAGTACGACCACTACTTTGTACTATTTGTCGCTTTGTCTCAAAAGACAAATCGCTAGAGCACAAGTCGCTTCCCACAACAAAGTCAAGTTGCTGAAGAACGTAGAGACAAGTCGCTATGAAGAAATCTATGCACAAATCGCTTCACACAACAAAGACAAGTCGCTGAAAACGTAGAGACAAGTCGCTACGAAGAACTCAAGTCCGAGACACAAGTCGCTAGATAGAAATATTCAAAAGCGACACTTTTCAATCCAAAAACTAACCCAACCACACTGATTCAAACCTTCCAAATCAAAACCTAATCAATTATAATGATTCTAAACATAAAAGTACAATCAAAATTCAAACTTTAACACTAGAAATGGTCCAAATGATGCAAATACCACTAAACTTTTTCAACCCCAAAAACCATATAAAACCACTAGAAATCCAAGAACATGTAAGAGAGATGATCAAACCATGGCTCTTGATACCATTTGTAACATATTGGATTTCACAAACACATCAAACCATGACTAATATGGGGCATACACTATAGGGTTTTAGAAAGAGAAAGTTAAGAGGTTTGGAAACTTAGTGAGAGAAAGAAAAATCTTATTATGAGCTCCAACCCTCTACCTTGCGAGGTAGAGGGTATTTATAGTAGCTTTCATAAAACGCCACCTACGGGCTGTGGATCAGGCATACAGTGGGTAAAGACCCGTCCGTCCTCCACGGTATTACTTAACTAAATACTAACTAACATTAAATAACTACGACTACGAGCTTTCTAACGATTACATATACTTGAGGTGACTGACACTTTAACAACTGGATTTTCTAAATCCTAACACGGTAATTATGAGAAAATCAACATTGTTCGAGCAGCCTCCACTAACGTTCGGTTTCGTCTTTCAACAACACCATTTTGTTCAGGAGTACGAGCAATCGAGGTCTGATGTGTGATTTCAACTTTCTCAAAGTAAGCACGAAGTGTTTGATTCTTGAATTCAGTTCCATTGTCTGTTCTTACAATTCGAGCGGTGTTTTGAGTTGAACCTGAATCTTTGTGAGAAAGGTGATAATCATTGTTGGAGCTTGATCTTTAGATCGAAGAAAATAGACCCAAGTCCATCGTGAATAATCATCAACAATAACCAGAATGTAGCGTTTTCCATTCACACTTTGTACACGCATGGGACCACATAAATCCATATGAAGCAACTGAAGAACATGTTGAGAACTTGGTTCTGGTTTTGAGGGAAAGTTATATCTCTTGCTCTTGCCTTGTTCACAAGCCGAACAACCATCAACTAACTTATGATGAGCGAGTTCAGTCATGGTTTTGAAGTTTAGATGAGAAAGTCTTTTGTGCCATAACCATGATTTCGTCGAAGTTACTTTTGAGAGAAGACAAATCGGTGAAGATGCAATCATATCGGACATAGGAATGGTATAAAGATTTGTGCTCCGATTGCCGGTGAGTAAGTCATATCCTTCCAAATCATGTACGTAACATGTTTTAGAGCGAAATGCAACTTCCAGATCATCATGACAGAATTGTCCAACTGAGAAAAGACTGTGTCCAAGACCTTCGACATAATAAACCCGACTGATCTCGATGTTTCCATTAACGTAATATCCATATCCCATGATTGCAGCAAAATGATCGTTCCCGAATCTGACAGTACCAATGAACTTTGAAACAAAGTTTACTAACAACTTAAGATTGCCTGTCATATGCCGGGTACATCCGCTATCAACAATCCACAGAACGAGTTAAATCACCTGCAACACACGAAGACAACGAGGGTGGTATGATGGAAGCAGTGGAACCCAAAGAGTTAGTGGCTTCCATTATGTTACACACATTTGCACATTTAGGAATCCATTTAAAACTTGAGGTACGCTGCAACCATTGTTGCCATATCCAACTATTCTTCGCTTTGGTCTTAGTGAAGTCACTAGGTGAGTACACTTTCTTAGGAGATGTTTTTGCAGCAATGGGTGTTTCTACAGATTTCTCATAAATTACACTATGCACCTTCCCTAAATTCGATTTTGCAACTATAGTGGACTTAGAGGGAGGGCCAGTTATAGATTTCTTAGAACGAGCAAACAAAGAATTTGCAACACATTTTTCATGATTACCAGACATCATACTTTTACGAAAAAAACACAAGAAGCATTAACGTTTGAAACGTTTACAGACTTATCATTCGTTACACTGACATTAGAATTACAAGTTAATTTGAATCTAAAGCAGATGCAACATGATTTTTATTCGATTTCCTAAGATGAACTTCTACTTCTGATGTCGGATGAGTGCTCTTCCTATGTTGCGAGATCCTAGTATTTTTTTTTGTCTCTTTTTCTCGGATCTTCTAACATTAGTGGATGCAACTATTCCTATAGCAGTGGAAGAAAGCAAATTAGTTTCCTGAGTTTTGTCAATTATATACATGCCAGGAGCAATCACGTTTGTGTTACTAGACTTGCTAGATTCTTGTTTAGCTAGCTTTTCTTTAAGCTCTATGATGATGTGTTTTTATCACGAATTATGGAATTTAATCTTCCTTGTTCTCCCAACATTTGTCGTGTGTATTCAACATGGTGATCAAGTTCTTTTGACGCTTCAGAACGAACATCATCATTTTGTGAAAAAAAAATCTCATTTTCCTCTTTTAATTTCTCAATTTCATGCCTTAATGTCTGATTATCCATTTCCAACGTTTGAACCATATTGAGATTCTCAGCAACTAACAGTATCATTCACGAAGCAAATTCACAATATATAACCACGAAGCAATATTAGCGAAAGAGCATCTTCTAACAATTGATCAAAGGCATTTTGAAGATCTTGGTTTTGCATTGTTCTTGTGAAACTGAATTTTCAAGTGTGTTAAAAGCTTCAACCATTGAAGTCACCTCTTGTTGAAGTTCCCTTTCCCAGTGTGTTGCACATAGACGCAAATGTGCGACGTGAGGTGAAATTTGGGTTTGAAACATTTGTCTTTGCTCTCTTGCATAAGCAGATTGAAAATCAGATGCTTTTAACTCGAATTTTTTCAATTGCCGTTTCTAAAAATGAAATATCTTCCATAAACGATTGAAAGTACCGTAATACTAAACAAGGTTTAGGAGTTTTTGGCAACGAGTCGCTTTTGCAAGAGGACGGTAAAGGACCATTTATTTGTGCAACACTGTGAACGGGACCTTCCACCCAAGATGCCTCGTTATTTCGAAATATTACGATGGTGTTGAAATGGCATTCAGTTTGTAAGAAGCATTTTCTCTTGTGTAATCATATGGTAAAATTCCATTTTGGCGCAATTTTAAGCGACTTCGATCATCTTGTGCCCATTGTTCTTCACAATCAAATACAACAAGTTGCATGCTTGGATCTAAAAGACATTGAGCACTATACAATTTGGGTATTTCCTTGAGAGTTGTGTAAAGAAAACGTGGGTGATTATACCCATGAGCAAAACATTTTGATTCATCGGGACTCGGTAGTAAAGTGGACATTTCAATTTGTTTTACTGAGTGGCCAATCTTATATACAACAGTGCCAAAATCTTTTAACTGTCTTTCCAATCGAAGAATTTCCTCGATTTGATCATCAATGCGTTTCTTAGATTTCTTCTTGAATTCAAAAAAAATTGACCGACTTTTTGAAAAATCTTGTTTAGTATTGGAAAGTTCCGTTTGAAGATTTTCAATGTTTTTCTGAAGTTCAGACTTTTCTTGTTCAGTTTTACAAATCTTTTCGTTATTTGACGCAACAATTTCGTGCATCTGATGTTGAAGGTTTTGTTCGTTAACGTAAGATTTTTGAAAGGCCACTTCAAAACTTGTTTCTCGTGTGGTTTTTGTTTCAAAATCATTTATCCGTTTTTGAAAGGCCCTTAGGTTTTGGTTGATCTCATTACATTTTGCAGTTTGAGCTTGTAGTGGCAGAAGTAATGAATTAAGATATTCTTAATCTAGACCAGGAATTGCTTCCCTCTATTCAATATGCTCATTATTTTCATCATCACTTAGTTCATCAAATGTAACCACGGGGTTAATTTGATCAATTTCAGTATGATTAAATAATGATTCATGTTGAACAGATTGTTGCTCATCAGGTGCAGATGCAGACATAATTGCATTTATGAGGCATATATCAGTGTCAGGTACCTGAGATAGACCGTCTGTGTCATAGACCGATCCATTCTCTGTTTGACTGATGTGATGTTCCTGCATATTTGCCATCAAAACAACTGCAGCATTTGCTTCCAAATCTTCATATTGTATATGCGGATTCTGACCATGCAGGTGATTATGTTGATCGAAAGAGTACAAGAGGTGTATGTACTTTTATGGGATGCTGCTTAACATCTTGGTTCTCAAATAAGCAAACGGCATTGGCCATATCAACAACCGAAGCCAAATATGTCTCCGCCGGCAAAGCATGCCAACAAGCACTATGGATGAAACAAGCGTTAGTTGACTACGACATTCATCTAAGTGACAGAGCCATTCTATGCGACAACAAAGATTCTATTGACTTAAGCAAGAATCCGATGTTGCATTCTCGCACCAAGCATATAGAGATCCGTCATCACTTCTTAAGAGACAATGTTCAAAAAGGGAACATTTCTATTGAGAAGGTAGCATCCGAAGACAACATAGCCGACGTCCTCACCAAACCGTTGAAGCGGGAACAATTCAACTTGCTTCGTCTTGGTCTTGGTCTCATGGAACAGTCGTCGTAATTTTTTTCTCAACTCTACAAGGTATGTAAACATTAGCCTTCTTCTTTTCTGAATTTAGGATCTCTATTTCACACCCAACTCACAAACAATACGGGAATTTTCAAAACCCAAGGTAAACTTTATTTACTACATGTAATTTCATATTTATTTTTCTTAACTAAAAGATAAACGTTTCCTTTAAACAAGAAACTTTTTTGAAATGCTTTCTAAAAGATTCTTCTTCCCGTATCATTTTCGTAAAATCTATTTCTCACGTCTAGGACAAACCTTTTTCATTATTAATACAAAGTAAAAACCCGTTTTCATTGCATCTCATATCTTTTGAATTCTAAAGGGAACACATAACTAATATGTGTTTTCGGGTACATTCATTTAAGCAACAATGAATTTAGGAGCACTTGGGTTATCTCACATAATAGTATGTTTTTTCACTTCTAGTTTATTTTCTTTTTCTTTTTAGGAGTCGATATAACCGCAACTCCAAATCGTTTTCATATAGGCACACACTAGGCACAAATGTTTCCAAAAGGAAAAAATTTGAGCTGCCTGAGTCACTAGTACCTCAGATCCCAGCATTATTTGGGCCGGTTCCATCATGAAGGGAAGGGTCCGTGGGAACCGTGGGACAGTAGCTAAATTTCTCTTCTATTTTTCTCACTTTGGCTATAAACCTTCACATTTTTATCATTTTACCTCTTTCACTAATGAGTATGTTACTTAATGCTTGTGTTCTCATGATCACATGCCTTAAATTCATATCTAATCATTAGATTTTAGTCCACATTTTGGGTCAATCATTCATTACAATGCATTATTTTCTCTATAAATAAGGTTCCCAACATGCTTGCATATTCATCACTCTCAACTTCACAAACAATCATCATCATGTTATCCAAAAGATCTTCCAACATTGATGAATCACCTAGCGCAAACAATCCTCTTCAAGAAATCCAAAACTTTATCCTACCACCTTCCGTAGTGCCATCACCCAAATCTAGAAAAACCGCACGGATTAGCATTCGGCCTTGTTGTTTAGCCAAACCATTGTCAAAAAGTTCATCACCAACTACTCATTCACCACCAAATGATTCTATAGTAGCACCTCCCTCATCTCCAACAAGCACACCACCATCATCACCTATCAAATCTCCACCTAAGATCACTCTATCGGAACTCCTTAAGACTCCGAAAACACTCCAACAAACCATGTCTCGTCCACCACCCACATCATTTCAACAAACTTCCAACCCAAAAGAACTAGTTTTTTTTAACACCACCCACATCTCCGAACACAATTTACAAAGACCTTGCAACTTCACCACCTTTAGCTCCCATTGTCTTACAAGAACATCTAGGTTCTTTTCCACCACCACTTCCAAACATTCCGGATTTTGATCCATATTTCTCACACTTTCCACCAAAAATTCCGCTTTCCACCAATCAAACTCACCCGGAAACCATCCACACACAATACCCACATCATTTACATTGTGAACATTGCCAATCCACTAGGGAACTTGCAATAGAAATTAGGGACGAGATTCGATTCATACTTAACCACATCCTTGATCGCATCAACATCATCACTCACCAAAACTTCCGTCATTAACCTTATGCAAGCATGGAAAGGATGATATTATTATTTTCTCTATTTTTTTGAGTCATTTTTAAGAACAAACCTTGTTCTTAGTTTTTACATGTTTGTGTGTGGCCTATATACCACTACACTTTGTCATTTTATTACAAGGCTTTGTTTACTTACCTTGGTTCTCCATCTTGTTTCTCGTCCAATACAAGATTATATTGCATGTTACTACTAACTTTTTCTTTGTAGGTATTATATTTTCTCACTTGACGCCCTATTCTAGGGGGAGCTACCGTCAAGGGGGAGTTAGTGATTCCTGGATTATATTATTTTTCCACACTTTATCTCTTCGTTAGGGTCGCTCTTTGTTTCGACAAAAAGGGGGAGAAGAAGTAAAACTTATGCTTTCAAAACATACATCTAATCTTAAGTTTTACTCATCATAACATTATGTTTTGTCATCAACAAAAAGGGGAGATTGTTAATACAAATAAATCGTAAAAACGTTTATTCATATTTGGCTATCTCTTTGTGTTTTGTTGATAACAAATATAAAGTTATCATAAGTAAAATTATAAGGATACATGTTATTTTTGTAAAGCATTTACATATATAGTCATTCAACATTAATTGTTGTAATAATTCATTTGTTGTATTAGTTTATTAGGATGGGTAAAATTCATAACCTATGACCCATACCCATGGAGCAAATCCATAACCCATGGAGCTAACCCAAATTCTATGACCCATGACCCATGATCCATGACCCATAACCCAAGTAGGAGGAGCGTCCTACGGATCCCCCAGATTACACTGGACGGATCCCTCATGTAAGCGATCCGTGGGATCCGACAACAGTAGTGATTTTTTGCCTATAAATAGTGAGCCATTTCTTCATTGTAACTCACCCCTCTTCTTACAAACTCTCTCATATACTCTCTCATTCTTCTAATCTTAGATCTCTTGATCATTCTAGTATATCTTCTTTCTTTTGTTGTGTTTCTCATATAGGTCCTTCTCAAAGGCGAGATCACAACTTACTACAAGGCATCCAAGCAAGGGGTCCTTGATTGATTTCTTCCTCCACAAGATTTCTGTAGCAAGATCTTGTACTTTATATTTCACATAGTTGTTGTGTTATAGTTGTGTTGGTTTGGTCCTCCGTGTTAAGGACTCGGTATTTAGCTTCTCCGCCAAGTTGAAGGAGTTTGTTGACATAGTGCTTGAACTCTCGAGTAGGTGACTCGGGGAGTGGAGTAGGGCAAGGAAGGTGTCCTTGTAACCGAACCACTATAAATCGGTTGTGTCATTTCTATCATTTACTTTACTTGCTTTCTTTACTTACATTACTTATAGATCTATACTTTATATCCATCCATACGATTTCACATAACATCAAATCTAAAGTTTTTGAAACTAAATTAAAATCGGCAAAACTATTCAACCCCCCTTCTAGTTTTCCACATATGATAATCTAAATACCTAAAGCAATGCTTCTGCAACTCTGATGCAAAATATCATGATCCAACAAAGTGTGAGCATGTCGGTCCAGAATTCACAATATCACATGGAGGCGATACAGCAAAGGATGATCCAGAGATTTACTGTAGCTGAGGATCTCAATGAAATCTCAAAGACCACCGAGTCATGGAACAGTCAAAGATCACCATTGAAGTACAAAGATTGCGGACTTTGAAGAATCAAAGACTACAAGCTTGAAGATCAAGAACTTGTAATAGAATGCTAGAACTCAAAATGTATTTAAATGAGGTGACCTCCCTTAGGGGAAGATTTTTAGGATTTAGTAAATCCGTAAGTTAAAGACTCGGTCACCTCTGGTATTTGTTAGCATTAGAAAGTTCGTAGTCTTAAACATTTAGTCATTAGTAAGTAGTTAGTTAAGTAACACCGTGGAGGACGGACGGGTCTTTACCCACTGTATACTTGATCCACAGCCCGTAGGAGGCGTATCTTGTAAAAACTATAAATACCCTCTACCCTCCAAGGTATAGGATTGGAGCTTCACAATATACTTTCACTTTCTCTCTCAAGAAGTTCCCTACTCTGTACTTTCTCTCTCTAAAACCTCATAGTATTCGATCCATACATTGTGATATGTGTATTTATGATAACCAATCTCTTACATAAATACAAAAAAAACCACACAAGTACAAACCTACAAATTATTACCGATTACCAAACCATAGACAGGCACACCTTCATTGCCCTAACATACCTGCTACAACATTCACCCCCATCACTTACAACGTCAAGAGACCGCTAAGCCTCTCAACAAACAAATCCTTATCACGTGCACTTAACTCAAGCTCCCTTGCCATTATCTGCATTTGCAACATTTTTTGGTCATCTTTTGCTTGAACCTTCCTAAGAAACTCAGCCATTTTCTGAGGTACATTCTTCCCCACGATCTAGCTCATCAATCAAAACAACTCATATACCTTTCCACAAATACCATAAACCTGTTGCGCTAACTTCATATCCTCACTTGCAGATTTGCAACAGTATAAAACCATCATATCTGTCCAATTAGAAGAATTCTCATCGGCTTTGAGCTCATCACATTTATGAAGTCTTCCCATTCTACTTTCTTACTTCTACCAATTAAATTACAATTTCAAGCATAAAGAAAACTATAGTGCACATGTCTGTTAAATAGGCATAACAACAAACATAAAACACTCGCATACACCACTTTTACATGGGTAAAATTAAAAGTCAGGGAATCAATACAACTTGAATAGAAGAAGGCCCTTTTCAGAATCTGCAAAACAGCCTAAACCTTTCATATTTACCTACCTTTATCTACATATTGTCTACTAATAAACAAGTAATTACTCATTTGCCATTTACTAATTATACAAGCATTTACAATGCAGAATAATAATAGAGTTGCATCTTTCTTTGGTTTTATTCTTTTGCATATCACGGGAACATCGGACACTTGACAAATGCAAGCTACAAAACCATCAACCAACGAAAAGCAAAAGCAGCTTTGAAAGTAAAGTCCACAACAACCACTTTTGCTATCTAAAAGACGGAAAGACAGCTATCTTTTGTAATCCCCTCTACCGAATGTAAATACGTGAACGCTGTCCTAATGTAGTCAACCAAAATAACTATGGCATCTATGTGTGTGCAATTGATGCGTCTAAGCCGCACAAAACACTTATGTATTACAAGTATTTTATGTAATCTTAAGCTTACAATATGTTGCTCTAACTTGAATTCTGCACCATTCAATATACTTATACATCCACAAACTTTGAGTAACAAACCCAGAAATTTATTGATGCAATAATGAAAGTTAAATAACATAAACAATAGCGTCATTTAACATATCGTTTCTCCCAAACTTTAACAACTCCAACATGATTACATGCCTATCATGAACACGAGCTTCTACCTCCTCAATCCGAATGTCATAATCTTTTCATCGAATATTGGGATGTTAGAAAATTTAGCAATTGTTGATACTTTGATTTAAAAAAATCAATTTAAGAATAATAGAATATATAGAATTTCTTTTTCATGAGTTTTCCTAACAATACTAACAAAAACGTTACTGCTCCAAACAGCTTGTGGCGCATTTTCACTCGTTCAAATAACAATACAATACCAAAACTAAAAATACAAAATTGTAAATTTATACCTAACAAATTTGATATTAGGTCAGTTATATTTAAATGTAAAAAGTATGAGAGAGATAGAAAATGCATGTGAGCCCTCAAATCCACTACAATCCCACCCATTTACCTAGTATTTGAGTATGGTAGTGTATGAGGGTTTGAACCCCAATTTTAAACACCATATTCTAAACCAAACAAAGATTTTAAGTCACTTTTAATTCCAAACCAACAAAAACCCCCTACCAAACGGACCCTAAGATCATTTGAGGATAAAAACTTCTTTACAAAATAAATGATTAATCTCTACACTCCATTTTTATTAAATCTAATGGATGAGATTAATCCCAACAATTAAAAAAACTCACTTTCATCATTTTTTTCAAATATAAATATCTTTCAAACCGTTAATCGTCAAGCGGAAAAAAATATACCATTACGACGAGCATTTAATTATCTTTCTATAGATAGGCACTTTGATATACTTTCGACAAAAAAAAATCGTGTTTTTCACCTTTTTTTTTAAGTTTTTTCGTTTGAATACCACATGTGATATTAGTGTAAATCATATATAGTGCGTATATCATAATACCATATATGATTTAACACTAGTATCACATATGATACATATCATATGTGATTTAACACTAATATCACATGTGATCTTCAAATTATAGTTAAATCATATATGATATTTCATGCAAATTCCATTTTCAAAGAAAAACGAAAAAAAAGACTAAAAAACGTGGCGATTTTTTTCTTTTCGAAAGTATATCAAAGTGCCCATAATTAAATGCTCGTCATGATGGTAATTATTTTGGTTAACGATTAACGATTTAAGAGATATTTAAATTATAAAAAATATATGAAATAATAAAATGCTTTTAATCTCAGCCATTGATTTCTTTTTAGATGGATGGTGGAAATGAGTCATTGGCATGTAAGAAAAGTTTGATATGTAAAATAACTCTCCTCTATATATCTATATATGTAACTTGATAACGGCTCTGTATGATGTTTATGACTTTTCAATATGTAATTCGTAACAATGTTTGTGACTTATTAAATCCTATCTCTATTATTGTCGCCACGATTAATTCTTTTCTTTAGGTGGTGGTCTACAACTCTACAAGAAGTCAAGAATGGTTTTTAGTCTTCACGTTCTATATAGACATAAAAACAAGTAGGGTTGGATCAGTTGAAAAACCCTTGCCTTCAACGAGTTATTCGATCTACAAAAGGCGGATCCTTTCTACCTATCTCTCTACCTTAGGTAGGGTAAAGCATCTACATCTTAACCTCCCATACAGGAAGCGGTATAGGTACCCATAACCGTGGAAGGCGTAGTACTTTTTACGTTCTATATAGACATATTAATGAGTGCACTAACTATATCTTGATGCACTAAATAATGAAGCGGGACTCATAAGCGAGTTAACCCTAATATAAAGGCTGATAACGAAGATAAAACCTTCATGCAGGGGTGAGCATAAAAACTGATATATCGAATCAAAACCGAAAAAGCCAAATCAAAAAAGCCGCCCCAATTGACAAACCGACGGCGGTGGTTTTGATATTCATAAAAACCGACTGTTTGGGGCAGTTTTTAGTTTCATACGAAAAACCAAACCGAAAAAGCCGCCCCACCCCACCTTTTATATTTTTTTATATAATTTTATCTATATAAGATATTTAATTGATATTTAATTTCAAAGATTTTAGTATGCAATATTATCTAAAAAAGGTCTATTATCTAGACACTCAAATTTGATCAATTTATAGATATTATATCTTTGTTTTCGAACAATAGTGTAGTTTGAATGTTTTTGCGGACAAAAAACGCAAGAACATGCATTTTATATTTTAGAATCTTGTTTGGTTTTTTCGTAGCTCTTGACTGTTGGATATTATGCTAGTGTTGATATTTGATTTAATATTTTTGATTTAAAAATTGGAATGGTAAACTTTAAATAAAATGAAAACTTGCTTCTTTTCATGTAAGAAAAAACAAAAAAAAAATCAAAACCGAACCGATTCAATGTAAAAAACCGAAAAAGCGAAATTGAAAAAACCAAAACCAAATAGTTTGTAGTTTTCCAAAACCGAAATATACGGTTCGGTTTTCGATTTTAGCAGAAAACCGCCCCCATGCTCACCCATACCTTCAGGTAATAAACCCTAACAAGAGATAAACTCTTAAAAACCTTATGGTGCTTTTGGTTGCGGTATATTAGGGGAATTTCATGGCATTTACATTTTAAATTCTTTAAAAATAGTGTGTTTGGTATGTAGAATAAAGGATATTAAAATTATAAATTGACAAAATGAAGCAAATTAGAATGCCTTTAAAAAGTGAAGAATTTTAATTTACTTAGAAACACTTTTTTTTATAAATGACCAAAATACAATTTATACTTTTTTATCCTTTTTGTTTATGTTGTTTTGGCGTCGCTTTTTTTTATTTTATTTTTAGAATCAAAGTAAATCTATAACTTACTAAAAAAATTGCAATAACAAACATTATAAAATATTTCAAAATACTATAAATTTCTATCAACCAAACATGTAAAGGTATTTTAAATTCCGAAATTCTAAATCCTCAAAAATTGAAATTTCCTAGAATTTCAAATTCACGAACCAAAAGCCATCTTAGTTTATTAATAATCAAGATCAAAAGATTGAAAGTTATCTTAGAGAAAAGATAACTAATTAAAGTAAAAAAAAAACATAATTAAATAAATAAATAAACTTTTATAATAATAAAAATACTAAAAAGATAACGTTCTAAGTAATAAAAGTAAAACTGCATCAGTTGTCTCTACGGCGTAACAAGGAAAACATTGTTACGGCGAAACAACTAGAAACTGAATACAGTTTTTATTTGAGAGATATACCGCGTAACAAACTTATTTTGGTTACGTCATAAGGAGATACGTATAAGGGTGGATTTTCTTCACTTTATTGTTCTCATCATTTCCCCTCACGTGAAAAGAACTCGACCACGAGTTCTCATGTGTAGTCGCTTCATCTACCTCACAAATCTTCATCCGACGACGCTTGTCAGTCGTAGCCTTGAACTCCACATTAACTCGAGCACTCTCTTCATATTTTTATACGCCTACCACACTCCCAACGATCAACCCATGACCTTAAACGTCTGGTTATGTACTCGTTATCAATAATCACTAAATCTTCGATTGCAACAAAAATAGTTTATTTGTTAGCCACAAAAACCTTTATTGAATTGATATAAATTTAACCCACGATTAAAATCACGGACTTTTGTACATTTAGTAACTTTGAACTCGGTAGCTTCAATTTCAAGATAATGTCAAAGTAAATCGAATCATAATGCCAAAGTGCCGTAATTAGAAATCGAATCATACTTTGGGAGAGTAGGTTGAAATTTTATTAAGGGTGCTTTTTTTTCTGCTACCACCTCAACCATAGATACCGAACATAAAAGAAAGGATCCAAATATGAAAGGAGTACTAAATAGGAGTATGTGATTATTTGTTTTTGAGTAAATTACATGGTTGGTCCCTGTGGTTTGACCAAAATAACAACTTTCGTCCCTCGAAGTTTAAAGTTGCTATGTAGTCCCTAAATTGGAAAACAAATAACACCCGGTCCTTGGTTTATTAAGTTAGCTTTGTTAAATTTTACGTTAGCCCACATGGTTAGCGATCGTTATCGTTAATCTTTACTAATACGGTAATTTATAATTTAAAGTTTTCATACGTTTTTATCGTTTTAGATCTGTTTCACGTTTTTCGTTTTATTCGTTTTTGTCCATTTTTTCGTTTTTGTCTTTTCACATTTTAATCCGTTTTATATGTTTTCGTCCGTTTTCTTTTCGTTTAGTTTTGCGTTTTATCGTTTTTGTCGCTTTAATCGATTTTGTGTTTTAAATCGCTTTAACGTTTTCTTTTGTTTTCTTCGTTTTATCGTTTTAAGTTTCGTCCGTTTTCTTCGTTTTAATCCGTTTTGTATGCATTTTATCGTTTTGTCGCTTTAATCCATTTTGTCCATTTTAATCCCTTGTTCAATCCGTTTTGTCAATCGTTTTTGACGTTTTAGTTTGGATTCGTTTTCTACGTTTAGTTTTTCTTATGTTTTTCGTTTTATACGTTTTTGTCGCTTTAATCCGTGTTTGTCCATTTTAACCCGTTTTTGTCGTTCTTATACGCTTTTCGTTCGTTTTTCTTACATTTTCATTTGTTTTCTTACTTTTTCATGCAAAACATTAAAGAGAACAATGGATTAAATGGACAAAATGAATAAGAACAAAGGGATAAGCGAAAAAAATGGATTAAAGAACAAGGTTAAAATGGACAAAATAATTGAATGAATGATTAAGCGGTTTTTTAACGAACAAAATAAACTTCGAATATAAAGCGATTAAGCGGACAAAAGCGTATAAAATGAACAAAAGCTTAAAGCGTAACGGACGTGATATAAGCATATAAAAACAAAGCGTAAGAAAATGGACAAAAGCGTATAAAAGCGAATTAAAGCGGACAAAATCGGATTAAAGCGACAACGGATAACGCAAAAGCGAGCAGCGTAAGAAAACGGAGAAAACATA
Organism: Chrysanthemum makinoi; assembly: GCA_910596185.1. Classification (NCBI taxonomy): domain Eukaryota; kingdom Viridiplantae; phylum Streptophyta; class Magnoliopsida; order Asterales; family Asteraceae; genus Chrysanthemum; species Chrysanthemum makinoi. The sequence continues at coordinate 168,250,740 of OU343218.1, forward strand.
TAAGCATTAAAATGTTAGAAACGGACTAAATGGGCCAGCGAATAAGCGTACGTAAAAACACGAAAGCGGATGCGTATGAAAACTTTAAATTATAAACATCCGTTATTAGTAAGGATCGATGTAATTAACCACGGGGCTAGCGTAAATTGGCTAACTTAACGGCGGTTAAACTAATGTTATTTGTTTTCCAACTTAGGACTACGCAACTTTAAACCGAGAAGTTGTTATTTTGGACAAACCACAGGGACCAACCATGTAATTTACTCTTTGTTTTTCTATTTTTTCAAATGGAAACTTTAAAAAATGAAGCTGATGATGATTTGTTTGTCTACCATGATTCAAACAATTTTATTAACGGTGCTTTTTTTTCTGCTACCACCTCAACCATAGATACCGAACATAAAAGAAGGGATACACTATTGGAGGGCTACCCATAGCACTACACTCTGTCCCCATTTGTCTCGGCTTTTTCGACTAGTTTAGTTTTGTTCGTATTTAAACCAGTTTTAAGCGTTGGCTTATTAAACTTTATATTTGATTCGCATTTTGAGGTTTATAGCTTTTGATATAAACAAAATTATAAAAAAAAAAAAGGTAGACCCCGTATGAATAAAAACATAGGTACCGTATTAATAACCCCTCCCTAAAAGAAAGGATCCAAATATGAAAGGAGTACTAAATAGGAGTATGTGATTATTTGTTTTCTATTTTTCAAATGGAAACTTTAAAAAATGAAGCTGATGATGATTTGTTTGTCTACCATGATTCAAACAATGAAACATCACATATTGCATTCATTTTGAATAACAATCTTGATCGGTTCGTCACCACATAAAAATCGGTTAACCGAACGTAATGAAAACAAACCGAAAAACCAACCCGGTCAAAACCGGTTTGACCAAAACGGTCGGTTTTTACCCAAACCGGCGTTGGAACCGGTTTGACATTTTGAAAAACCAGGTTTGGAGACCGGCTTTTGAGTAGGTTATCGTGATTCGGTTAACGGTTTTGAGGATTTTAATTTTTTGAATTTCAAAATTTTGAATGTAGAGCGGGAAGAAGAGGGGAGGGGCGGATATTTTAAATTGTGCTCAAAATTACCATTTTGCCATAGAAAGGTTAGTATAAATAGAAGTGTTATGTATTTGGTTAATTACAACTTTCAAACAATTATAAATAATCAAAACCGAAAGTATTACACTAATGGCAAGTTCAAACACCACCAACACCACCAAAACCAATTTGGTTCAACAAGTGCTGACGATTGTCGAACTTTACCATACGATCGTGTAAAAGATCCATGGGAAAACTTCAACCTCGTCCTAATGTCGGATGGTAAGAAAAAGGCTCAATGTAAACATGGCGAATGTAATGTCGCGGTTCAAACTTCGGCGTTTAGGGCTCATATCAAAACAAGTATTGCAAGGCACTCAAAATGGTTCGGAAGCCGGTCAATCGTCCATTGGTGAGGCGGGAGTATTTTGCATATGATCATGATGTAGTCCGTCAACAATTTGCCGGTTTGGTGATTCAACGTAGTTTGCCGTTCAACCACTTTGACGGCGGTGTTTGAGAATTATGTCCAACCAATGTATAATCATGTAAGTCGTATGACTCTAAAACGAGATTCTATGAAAATGTGGAAAACGGCTAAACAAGATTTAAAAAATGCTTTTTAAATTTAGATGCTTCTGTTAATTTAACAACCGATGTTTGGTCCGCTCCTCATAGTTTGCCATTTTCGTACCTTTGTGTTACCGTACATTGGGTTGATGCCAAAAGTTGGCAAATGATGAAGCGAGTCTTAGCATTTGAAGACTTTCCGATTCCTCACTCCGGAGATGCTTTATACCAATTGTTGAAAAAAGTGTTTCATAAATTTCACTTGGAGAAAAAAAATTCAATAACGTTGGATAATGTAGTAACAACACAAATGTAATGCGTAGACTAAAAATGAAATACGAGGCACCTTTAAATGGCGATTTTTTTCATAGTCGATGTGTTGCACACATCATTAACTTGGCCGTGCAAGCGGGATTAAAAGATGAGAATTTGAGTCGAATGAAAGAAAGTTTTAAAAGAATGTTGTATGATATTTTTAAAAAGGGTAGTAGTAAAAGATATAATGCCTAAATTCGGTTGTGTGAAAATGCGGGGAAACCTTGGTTTATCACCTAATTGGGATATTGAAACAAGATGGAACTCCACTTATCTTATGTTCATAAGTGGTTTAAAATAAAATGTGACTTTACAATATTTTCATGACAAATTGTCGGAAAAGGGTAAGTGTGCTCCATTTAATGCCGATCATTGGGATACTATTGAAAAACTAACCCTATTACTTGAAGTTTTTTACAACGCAACAAAAAACATTCGGAGTTTATTATCCAACGGCTCATTTGGTACTCGAGCAACACTTTGTTGATCCAGTTGAGAAACGATCTTATATAAAACGACTTTCTGCGAATATAAACTATTAAACACTATGCGGAATCTAGTGCTTAACCTTAAGAAGAATAACATTGATTATCACTAAATACCAATGTTGCAAAAATCGGTCAACTCGGTCGGCCGATTAATCGTTAATCGGCCGAGTACCTTGTCGATTTTTGAAAATCGGTCGAAAAATCGGCCTAGGAAAAAAATCGACACTAGCAGTTAAAAATCAGCGAATCGGTCAAAATCGGCCGAATCGATCAAAATCGGCCGAATCGGTCAAAATCGGCCAAATCGGTAAAAAATCGGCCGAATCGGGCAAATCGGTCATTTTAAAAATAATAATAATTTAGGCATTATACTTAATTTAGGGATCGTATATTTCACTTATAACGCATAATGGGCATCATAATCATAATTGGAGCCTTTTATTGAGGTTTGGAAACATAGAGACTTGGAATCGGTTAAGAGTTTTAGTTTGGTCTCGAAATACCAAAAAGCTGCGGAAATGCCAATCCGATTAATCACCAATTAATCGACTTGACCGTTACTGCTATGAGGGGGTCGTGCCCGACTACCGATTCACAATTTTTGTAACATTGCTAAACACCTCAATATATTATTAATATCTGAGAATACTCTAAATAGTATTAGGGTTTACAACCTTGAAGTGTATCGACTCTAGATATCACAAAAGCGTATATCTAACTCTAACCTAGGACCTCCTTTTATAGGCTAAGGAGTTCTTTACAATATACAATACTTAATCTACAAGATAAATATTTTTTCCTTATTTATCTAATACAAAACGTTCTACCCAAGACATTCTAATAATACAATAAATTAAACTGACACATCATACTAGCAGTGGTTAAGTAACAATAGCGGTGGTTTACTTCTTCTACTAGGATGTTTAGGCGATGGTTCCTTTCCTTCTAGTCGTGGTATTTGTTGTATGGCGGTGGTTCCATACTTAGAATAATTCTTGTCGTGAGAACCAAAAACCCAACATACTTGATGTCTTCAAGTATTTAGCATTTGAATTTAATGGTGGTGTTTATACAAGCATGGTTTCCGGCATGAAAGATACTATTTTGAAACTTTGCCACCGTTAATTACTTGTGCGGCCGCATTAAATCCATGTTATAATTTAAGCGGTGTAGAGTTGCTTATCGGTGATTGGCGATTTGGGTTGTTTTCGTCAAACCGAACTTTCTTGGCGATGCAAAAGAGTCCTTTGGCCATTCTTTTAAAGGTTTGTAGGAATATTATTTTGAAAAATATGGTAACCCACCTCCTACTGTGAATGAGTCTTCTTCATCATCATCAAGGGTATTTAGAGGGAATCCGATACTTGCTTTGCATAAAAAGATAAGAGAGAATCCCAACAAATGGTCAAAGAGTGATCATTTGACGATGAATATGAAAGATATACCACAACCGATTTTATCTCACATATTCCGCCGGAATAAGTTGAAAACTTTGATATTTTGGCGTTTTGGAAAGCAAAGGAAACAATATTTCCCGTTCTATCCCGAATGGCTCATGATGTACTAAGTGTACAAGCTACTTGGTACGCCTTAGAGATCCGCTTTTTCAACAAGTGGAAGGGTTTTATCAAACACGAGAACAAGGCTCACACCAACTTCTTTGGAGATGTGTATGTGTTTGAAAGATCACTTGGGCCAATGAAGTGAGTGCAAGATAAAGCTAATCTTGAAAATGCCGTAGACTTTGAAGAGGAGATCTACGAGGAAGAGGTGTGTCGGGTGAAATCGAGTTACTTTCGATGAAGAAATAAGACAAGATGCACGTGCTCAAGAAGCTAGGTGTAATGGATCCGATGAAGGCTATTAAGACTTTTATGTTTACGTATTATGTTTTAAGTTTATGTATTTCCTTTAAGTTTATGTATTTCCGACGTATTAAATAAAAGTTGAAGTTTATTCAATGTAAGTTTGTATAAACGACGAAAAACGAAAAAACAAAAGTTCGATTTCATATCGGTTAACCGGATAAAAACCGGTCCCAAACCGGTTAAACCGGTTTATTTTTTTTGAAAATTCGAAATTTTGGTGGGCGGCAATTTTTTTTTTTTCAAATTTTAAACCGGTTTAACCGGTTTTATATTTTTTTTAAATTTGAATTTTTGGGTGGCAGTAAAAAAAAATTTCAAAAGTTTCAACCGGTTAACAGGAAACAAAAGGTCCCAAACCGGTTTAAATTTTCAAATTTTGAATTTTTTTTGAGCGGGAAGGCGGGTAAATTTTCAAAATTTGATTTTTTTTTTATATTTACAAGTTTGCCATTGTAAGACTAGTATAAATAAATGGATTGTGTTTTTATTTATTTGCAACTTTTATACAATTAAAAATACACTCTAAAAAATAAAAATCGGAAGCATTTCACTAATGGCTAATCCGCACGCCTCCATACCCCGCCACGGTGATTGTTCATTTTTACCGGGTGAGCCGTGCACCGATGTGTGGGCTAACTACAACTACGTCCAAATGTCGGATGACAAGCGAATGGCTCAATGTAAGCATTGTTTATGTTTATTGAAACCCTTTTCCAGCCGGCGTTGAAGGTTCACACAAAATTATTGCCGCCATGCACTTGCAGTTGAAGGCTCGAGTCGACGTTGAGTAGCTTATCGAGTTATCGATGTTTTATGTTTATGTTATTATGTGTTATGTTTTAAGTTTATGTATAATGTGTGATGTATTTCCTTTTAGTCGTATTTTCCGTTCTATTAAATAAAAATTGAAGTTTATTAATACGAAACAAAGCGATGACAAACGACGGCGGAGAAAGCGAAGAAAAATAAAAACTTCGAACCGGTCAAAAGCCGGTTAACCGGTCAAGACCGATCCCAAACCGTACCCAAACCGGTTTGGACGGTTGGGTTTTTCTCCTCGCGATCCGGTTTGTACTGAGCCGGTTAACCGGCACGACCGGTTTTTAGATTGACCCAAACGGTTCGGGTTTGACGGTCATGAAAGCCGAACGGTTAACCGAAATGCACCTCGGGACCAAACCACATAAACCAAACTATCTTTATCTTTAGAGAAAATTTATTAAATGAACTTTCTATAGGAGTAGTTTACAATTTACACCTCACGTGAAATTTTCCAAAATGAACTTCTTAATATAATCCGTTAGATGGATTCGTAGATTAGTTTTAACCATACACGTGTATAAAAAAAGTGTTGGGCGAGTCTCGAGTCGGGGGCGAGGAAGCTTCAAGCTAGGTTCTAGGCGAGGAACTAGGCGAGAGGACTAGGGGAGGCGAGGAAGCTAGGTGCAGGAAGAACTAGGCGAGGAGGAGAAAGGTGAGGAAAATTTGGAAGATGGGGAGTTCTTGGGAAGTGTTTATGTACAAAGGCGAGTGGTAGGGCGAGTTACTAGGCGAGATGTGAAAATATTGACTTGGGCGAGTTACTAGGCGAGATGTGAAAATATTGACTCCAAATGAGGTATTATGCTGATAGAAAATATTGACTCCAATTGAACCTTAATACTCCAAATGAACCTTAATCTGGGAATACAATACATGGTCGATGGGGTTAATAAAGAGGATTAATAATGGTTACCTTTGACAATATATTAGCTGTGTTACACATATTTGGGGTGATATCTCGGGCGAATACAATACATGGGCGATGTTATTTTCAAATGTAATTAAATGTTTGGGAACCAGGTGAATACATTTTTTGGGCGAGAGTATGATGAAGGCGAATGAAAAATGAAAACATTAATAGTGACATATTTTGGTCATTTTGGTAAAGCATCTAAAAAGGTTGATGGCGTAAAATCACTCCCTATAAAGATTATTTAGGTAATTGTCTTTTATCTCTTTATATATAATAAAAGAAAAGTTTTTTGAATGACACAAATCCCTATTATGACGTCATATAGCCACGCGTTCCATTTGTAGCCTCCAACTGACTTTTTTCTTGTGCATTATTATAATAACATTTTCCAATATTTACACAAAAACCCTTGTACAATTAAATAATTTTACAACATTAAAGTAAAGCGAGGCATCTTTTCTAAGATGCTACATTCGTCAGTTTCTTTTGGCCATTACATATTTACGGATTCTACCCTTCACTTTTATGTGTAGTTTTATAAATACACCTTACATAACTAATGCTATAATCAAATCTCATACATCTTAAACCTATTTCAACATATATCATTTTTTAACTATATATCTAAAACATATGATATGTTAATGAAGATAATATTTATCTAAACTTAACATGCAAATATAAGTCTCCTCAACCAAATATTAATACCTACATACTAAGTTTACAATACAAACAACAACAACAACAGACCCAATCCCGCCGGAGCGGGGTATGGGGGAGGTAAAAATGTAGACAGATCCTACCCCTTGGGGTAAACCCGAGGAGAAGAGCGCTTCCGAGACCTCCGGCAAGTGCAGGTGTGTGGGTGAGAAAGAGAGGAGAAGAAAGCATAAGATAATAAAACCACAAGCACAAGCAGAGACGAAAGCAAGTAAAAACAATGCAAAGGGGCACGGGAGAAAGCACATGAAAAGGCACACAAAAGCAGGACACAAACATAAAAACAAAGGGACAAAACCCAAAGACAAGCAAGAAGACTAAAAGGAGCAACATAAAGCAAGGCAGGAACCTAACACGCACAGATCTAAAGGTAGGCAGAGCAACAAAAACAAAGCACCAAAGACGAAAAACAGGCAAGAAAAGCAGGCAAACCAGGTAAACACAAAGCAAAGCAACGCACGGGGCCTAGGGCCATGGCAAAAGCAAAAAGGCGCCTAGAAACCTAAACCCACCAAAAACCACCTAAACCCCCTAAGACCCTAGCCAAAACTACTCGCACATTCTAATCCTATCTCTCCACCCCTTCCTATCTGAGGTCATGTCCTCCGACAATAGAAGATCCGACATGTCTAGCTTAAGTCTATCCTCCCACGAGATTGGGTCGCCCCTTCTTCTCCACGCCATCTACTACCACACCTCGACCCTTCTACCAAGTATTTGTTTGGGGCCTCCTCGACATGGCGAACCACCTCAACCTACCTTCTCTCATCTTCGACATAATATTTCGACACCAAGTTTTTCTCTAAAACTTCAGTTGGTATCATGTCAAGCAAGGTTTTACCACAAGTCCATCTCAGCATTCTCAGTTCGGCCACCTCTACCCTATAAGCATGGGCCTTGGAGATGGGCCAACACTCGGAGCCGTACAACATAGCCGGTCTAATCGCCACTCTGTAAAATTTCCCCTTTAGCTTTAATGGGACGTTCCTGTCACAGAGGACTCCCGACGCCGCCCTCCATTTCGCCCAACCAACTCTTATCCGGTGGGTTACATCCTCATCTATCTTCCCCGATTTGTGAATCATCGATCCCAGATATCTAAAAGACTCCTTGGGTGGCAGGATGTGGTCGCCGATACGAATATCTTCGTGGTGGTCTGACTCGCTTCTCCCAAAGGCACATCTCAGGTATTCAGTCTTGTCTCTGCTTACCCGAAGGCCGTTGTCTTCAAGAGTCTCCCTCCAGCGCTCGAGTATGATGTTTAACCCTTCGGCTGATTCTGCCACCAACACAATGTCGTCAGCAAAAATCATGCTCTACGGGATACTCTCTTGAATCCCTCTAGATAGGTCATCCAGGACCAAGGCGAAGAGGTATGGACTTAAAGCAGATCCCTGGTGGAGCCCCCACCCTCACCGGGAAAAACTATGAGATCCCCACGATGGACCTTACACGAGTCTTAGCCCCCTCGTACATATCCTTAATGACTCTCACGTATCTCCTTAGTGTTCCCTTATCAAAAAGAGTTCTCCAGATCAACTCTCGAGGGACACTATCATATGCCTTTTCAAGGTCTAAGAAAGCCATATGCAAGTCCTTTTGTCTCTCTCTGTACTTCTCCATGAGGCTCCTGAGAAGGTGAATAGCCTCAATCGAGGACCTTCCCGGCATAAAGCCAAATTGGTTCTCAGACACCCTCGTCTCCCTTCTCAGCCTCCTCTCAATAACTCTCTAAGGTGAATAACCTACATACTAAGTTTCTCATATCAAATTCACAACATAAATATGTGAAAATATTTCTTTAGATTGCTTGTGTTCGTAACACATTTTGTGATTCATTTTTATTATCAACTGCGTGTCAGCTGACTTACATTGTATAACAAAAAGCTCATCATTTTTAATGTTTTTTAAATGTTACTCCTTCCGTCTCATTTTAATCGTCCATATTTTCTTTGTGAGATGTCTCAAAAAAATTGTTCACTTTTTAATTTTAGTAATAAATAGAGAATTTAGTAAGAGAATATTACATATGAGTGGTTGAAAATTGATATGGTCTCACTTTTATTAAATTTGATGATTTTTATCTCTTGACAATAATTTTGAGACGGAGAGAATATTCCTTATTCTAATATAACTTTTCATTTGAGTCATTGAATCAAAATGCATGTTAAAGAAATTAAGAACGGGAAAAAGTTTAATACATATCACAATTTTTTTAAAAATTAAATCAACTAATCCTGATCATTTATTTTTTCATCAAACTTATAAAATCCATATTCATTCTTCTAATCAAAAATAAAATATCTCACATACAGTTAATCGTTACACGAAATAAGTTGTACAATCGCGACGAGAATGATATCATCTTTCTATAGAAAGACATTTCTATATACTTTCGACGAACTTTTTTTCGAGTTTTTTTAGTGCTGAAATTTACGACCAGAAAAATCAAATGTGATTTGTATAACAAGAGTTGGTTTGTTATTTTAAAAATCACATGTGACTTGTGAAAGCACACTTCATTTTTAAAGAAAAGTTCACACTGAAATTTTTACGACGTAAATTTCAGCACTAAAAAAAACTCAAAAAAAATGTTCGTCGATAATATATTGAAGCGCCTATCTACTAGAAAAATAAAAAATAAAATTTGTCACGATGGTGTATCTTTCGTCGCTTGACGATTTACCTTTTGTGAGATATTTTATTTTTAAGTGAGATATTTTTGTTTTGATAAAATAAATAAATTGCTAAAATTTGCTTATTTGATTTTTAAAGAATTTTTTATTTATATTGATCTCATCTCATTGAGAGTGTTGTTTCAATTCTCTTGTGAATTTTACGGGTGTAAAATCTAAAGTTTTTGTTTTTCTTTGCGGGTTAATTAAAACTATCGTCAAAATTAAGAAAAAAGTTGGTTAGAAAATATATCGAAGTATCTATATGCTGAAAAATAAAAAAATTAAATCGCGACGGTGTATCTTTCGTTAAACGATGGTTTACCATTTGTGAGATATTTTACTATTAAGAAATAATGTGAAAAGCTGGTTTTTTGTTTTAATAAAAAAATAAATGATTAAGATTTGTTCATTTGATTTTTAAAGAATTTATGATTTATATTGGTCACGTCTCATTGAAAATGTTGTTTTACGGGTGTAAAAGCTAAAGCTTTTGTTTTTTCTTCGCGGGTCAATTATACGCGATTGTGAATTAATCTTATTGTTTTATTTACTAATTTGGTTGAACTCTCTAATAATTATGATAATTTCATATAAATTATCTCATCCTTTCTAATATTTACATAAAAAACCCTTATACAATTAAAAACGTTTTTTTAACATGGAAATGTTTGCAGCGATACTATAAATATTTTTTTACTTTTTTTTCATAGATTTTCATCATGGTAATTTCATATGATTTATCTTCATTGATATTTTTATTTTAATTTTTATTATTTTTATGATTTCATCATAGTATTTGTTATTTTTCGTACTTGGTGAACCTTTGTGACTTATATATATTTTGTTTGGATCATTCATAAAATGTTTTTTGTTTTAGTTTATATGAGTATGATTTTTATACGACTGCTTTTTTTTATTATTTACAATCAAGGTTATAAATAGTGTGAGGCGTGGCATGGCGAGATCACCAAGCCTCATGCCTTTGCGCTCAAGGCGAAGCTTTTGCGTTTATAATGCGTGACATAAGGTGGCAGAAAGTATGAAAATATTTATATATTCATATAATAATTCATATATATCGAGTTTACAAAAACATGTGGCATAAAACGGCGTAGCGGCATAGCGTGGCGGCATGACGAAGCCTCACGCCTTTGCGAGGCCTTTGCGGGGCCTTTGCGAGCCTTTTAGAACACTGCTTACAATACAATTTTTTTTATTGTCACCCGTGAAACCCGCGGGTCTATAGTCTAGTATACATATATGAGATGAGATTAGGTTTGATTAATGCACTCATTAATATTGTCATAAATTGTAAAGCCAAAGTATTATTGTAGGCTACACTCATTAATATTCATTTAAAGATATGGGCAATGACCGTCCGGAGGAGCACTTTTGGAACGACATTCTCGAAATGTTCAATTCTCAGACAACCGATAACCAGCGTGGCAAGAACATGATAAGCGGTAAATGGACAAGGATTAACAGTGATTGCCAGAAGTTCAACGCTATTTACAAACATCTTCAGCGTCGAAGTGGTGAAAATGACCAAGATCATGTCAAGAATGCCAAAGTTAGCTTTCGCTGGCGTTTTGGTGGGAGGGAATTTTTGTATGAAAAATTTTGGGCTGTTTTGAAAAATTATCCCAAGTGGATGCCGAAGATCCTATTGACATTACATGTCTCGAGGATATATTCGGGCCGGACAAACGACCTCGGCCTGAAAGAGATGTATGCAAGCGAGCGGCAAGAAAGCGAAGTCGACTTCAGCGTCAAGCGCGCAAGCTCGGTGGAAGTCAAACGAGTAGTTTTCGGGACATATATCCGAAATATATGCTCAAAAAGCCGATGCTCAAAGGGCTTGTTACGAAGGCGGAAAAGGAAAAACGTGGCAAGAGAAGATGAGATGGATTTTCTCATGATAGATCCAGTACCAATCGACCCGTTGAAAGCAAATCATCCGCAGAAGCGAGAACGTCTAGTCAACAAATATCATCAAATCATGGACGACTAGTATTTTTTACTCGTGTGTTGTATTTTTTTTACCCGTGTCGTTTTTTTTTACCCGTGTGTTGTTTTTTTTTGCGGGTGTCGTTTTTTTTTTTTCGTATCGTTTTTATTAGTAAGTGTTTTTTTTATGTATTGTATTTTTAATTTGAATGAAATGAATTTATTTAGTTTATTTGAAAATGAAAATTGAATACAAAAAATAAAGTGGTAATAATTGGGGCCCAAATGAAGAGGTTGAGGTTTGTTATGAGTGAGGAGGGGGTTTGTTGTGGTTAGTTGTGGGAAAATGAGATGCTGATGTGGCGCTGAGGTGGCGCGACGATGAGGTTGAGGCTTGTTATGATACCTAGCACTCTTAGCAGAGCTACAATAATCAAAAACACTTTTCGCCACATCTTCTAATTTCAGCATCCCCTAAATGATGTCGTCTCGTAAAGCCTTAAGCTGAGTGATATCGTCAATCGTCATCTCTATTCCTGTTACTAATAACTACTTCTGGATCCTTCCACGATGCATTACGACGAGATCCTTTGTGTTTTATTAGTATATGTGTTTGTTTTTTTGTCCGAAGACTATAATTTTAAGACGGAGAAAGTACCATATTATGTCCTAGCCGAGACTTCAATCCACAATATCTTGGTCTATTTTTTTTTATATAAAACAAGCATACTCTTGGGAGTTGGAATACCGTATTCAAACAAGCATACATGTGCCTTTGTTTTAAAAAACAAGCATTACTTATGGAATATACTCGTACAAAGTATATAATAATCTTAAAAGAATATTACGTGTAACCGCTCCAAGTTTTACATGTTTTAGGAAAACAAAATGTTCACTGTTTTTTTTTTTTTTTTTTTTCCCAAAACAAGTTTTCAATTTACTACAGTTACAATATGAATTAATGCAATCTTGACTAGAGTACAGGAGAGCTGCTATAAATAGAGCTTTGGAGGATCAAAACATTTAAACACAAAAATGGAGATAAAAAACAATGCCTCAAAGCTCTTAAAACCCTCAACGCCAACTCCATCCACCCTTCGTAACTATAACATCTCTTTCTTCGATGTGCAACAACTAAACATCAACATGCCTATCATTCTCTACTACTCTGCATTGCAAAGTGATAATATTGTCAACATCTTTAAGCATTTGGAAATTTCACTATCAAAAGCCTTAACTAGCTTTTACCCGTTAGCCGGGAGATATGTGCATGATAATTCGTTCATCGATTGTAGTGATCAAGGTGCTCTATATGTCCAAGCCAAAGCAAATTTCCAACTCACAGAATTTCTAGGCCTTGCATGGGAGTTAAAACTTAGTATGCTAAACAAGTTTCTCGCGTGTGAGTTCCATGAAGCCGGTGAAATTCATCATCAATTGTTATCAGTTAAAGTCACAAGTTTCGAGTGCGGTGGTTTTGCTCTTGGCATGAGTTTTTCACATAAATTCGCAGATATGTCAACTATGAGCACATTCATTGATACTTGGGCCACTATAAGCCAAGAAATAGAAAACAATACATTCAAATTAGGTGAACATTCTCCTAATTTTATTTTGGCTCATTACTATCCAAAAAAAGGTCTAAATCTTGGCATAACAATAAGGTCAAGCGTGAGGGCAAATATTTCGGTTAGAACTTTTTTATTTAAAGGGAAAGCAATCTCAGAGATGAGAAAAAAACTCAAAGTTAAACATAACGAGAGTCATAGGCCCTCAAAGGTACAAGTTGTCGAGTCACTATTATGGAAAGCCTTTGTGAGATTAGATAAAGCAAACAATGGACAATTCAATGTGTCCACTGTCAGCCAAGCAGTTAACTTAAGAAATATAGTAGTCCCTAAGTTTTCTAATAACGTATGTGGTAATTTTTTCACTCTAGCAAATGCCCGAATTGATCCTCGCAAAAGACAAAACATTGATCTCCAAGAATTCTATGATCTCTTGCATGAGTCAATCAAAAATATTGATAATTATGCTAAAGCACTAATGCCTGGTGGGAAGGAATATGAGGTTTTATCAAAGCCCATTGTGCAGTCCCATGAATATGTCACCAGTAACGATGTAAACGCCTACATGTTCAGTTCATGGTGCAAGTTCTCATTCCACAACGCTGATTTTGGCTGGGGTAAGCCGGTGTGGAGAAGCACGGGAATAATGGATGCTCAAAATATGGTGATCATGATGGATGATCAAGAAGGTGATGGGGTTGAAGCATGGGTTTATTTGGATGAGAAACGTATGTGTCAACTCGAACAAGATCCCGATATCCAGACATATGCAATTTCGGAATAATAAGATGCTCATATATGATTTACGTTTTGTGTTTTTAAGTAATACGGAGTAATATGTCAAAGTGTAATAAAGACACGTTCATTCGTATTGGTATTATCCAATAGTTGGACTTGTTAAGTACAATAATTCAATTCACTCATTAATAGTAGCTGGTTAAGTGGCAAAATATAATTCCAAAACATAGTGTAACCAGCTATAGAGGTTTATAATAGGTTTTTACAACTAAACTAATGAATTGATTTAGGGCTAATAACCTATTAAAGCATCATACTTGTCACAAATGTCAGTTCAACGTAGCGAACAAAAAAAAATAGCTCTTCTAGACATTAAACTTGACATTTTTATCTTCAATTGAGTATTATGACCATTTTACCCTTCCAAATTACATAAATGGTCCCTGTGGGTTTGCGAAAATTGCATCCATTGTCCCTAGGCTAAATTACATAAATGGTCCCTGTCGTTTGGAAAAAATAGCGTCCATCATCCCTTACAACAATTACATCAGTTCACATAACGGATTCGATAACGGATTCCATAAAAAAAAAAAGTCCATGATGGATTACATCAGTTCACATCAAGAACTCACGAACAGCACCAGGTCCATGATGGATCAACACAGCAAATGATTTAGATGTTGCACCTATTTTCTTCATAATGTTAAAATACCGAGTCACTGGAACCATGTCCATCACATTTTTAGCAGTGGTTCCAAACCCAACAATTGCAAGTCTATGGCGTGCAGTACCAAACCCGCAGGTATTTAGCCTCATTCTTCGCTCATTTGATAACGGGAACTTTATCAAATTCTGTTTTTAGTGGCTGCCAACCTCAGCCTTGCAGCTGGAGGGATTCAAAGACACGCGTTAGAGGTTGAAAAATGGGCGGGTCGTTAGGGTTTACAATGGGTAAAAATAGGCTGGGTTGAGCTGACGGACACACTTTAGTATTTTCATTAATTAATTTCATAAATGATTAATGTACAAGTTAAAATCAACCAAGTGTGTTATTCATTAGACGGTTAAAGAGAAAGAAATAAGCCACTTCGATCCTTTTATTTTAGCCAAGTTCACAGAACTTATCATCTTACCAGCTTTGGCAAATTCATTCTTCTTCTCAAAATCATTATCAAGATCAAGCTTCGGAAAAGTAACTCATATAGCTAAAAGTAGAGAATAAATGTACATGCTTAGCTACCCACACATACATTATACATATCACAAATATTAGATGTTTGATTCAAGGTTTTTTTCCGTATAAACGCAGACCTGGATTAACTTGTGTTACTGAGTGTATAGAATGCATCACTTGGCTTATCAACCAGAGCACAGTATGGAACCGAAGCTACACCTACAACATTGAAAAAAACGTTGTCCTGAAAAGCAACAATAACTATATTACGCAAAACAAGCACAAGTTTATCTAACTGAACACAATCCCAAAACCCATTAAATTTGTTTGTTTGCTACAAAGTATACATTATTCTCAAAATTAGCATACGGACCAAAATATTATTCTGAAGGTCAGAAAGTTTTAGTCACAACTCACAAGCCGGACTCGTAACCGTTTAAGACCAAGTGCAAGTTTTCCAGCAATTCATTTTCCGCAAAACCACGGCACACAATGACAAGTAGGCTGAAAACTTCATCAAACTTCTCGAAACTTTCCTTAATCTATCTATATATATATACAACAAATATTTCCCATTATTACTTGTTAGCCGTGTTTCAGTTCACATAGACATTTTCACAAACACTTGGTCTACGTTTCCACACAAGGTTAACAACAACTACTAATAATTACAGCCAACATATAACATACAAAATTTCTCATTTATCTTCTGAAAACTAATTTCTTCCATAAATTTACTTGTTACCAAATCATTTGATATCAGCCTAAAGTTTCTCAACATGAGTCGCATATGGTTTCTTGTAAGAATAACCGTAAATGGGTATCATTAACATCAAAAACCAGTAAACGGAAGTCAAAATCAAAAACATTATCAAGAATCTAAGTGAAAAAAGTCAAAACAATATTAGCTATCATCTAGATGTAAATTTTTTTTATGAATGAACCTTGTTTAGCTACACTGATTCTATAGCCCTAACTTTTGTAACAATTTTAGCAGAATATCTTCCATCAACCTTTAATCCAATAACCTTAATTTTAATTAGGCAAAGAATAACAAAAACATCTTAATTTGATGATGAAATCGAAGATAAGCACATAGAAGTACCTAGTTCATTTGTAATAGAAGAAGGTGCGAGATGAGTGAGTTCTTCGAGAAGAAGAATAGGCAGAAGGAGAGATGAGATAGTGAGGTTGAGCGGTATCAGCGGTTGAGATGGGGTTATGGTTGGGTGGCGACCCATGACCGTAGTTAGGGTTCAGGATGTGATGTTATGTAAGCGGTAGCAGCGGTTGAGAGGGGGGATGTAGGTTAGTTGTGTGTTAAAATGAGTTATAAATATTGAGTCAAATATATTTTCTCGTAATTCTTTCAATTAATATTGCCAATCAATATATCGCGTCTCACATAAAATCTGACCTTTGGGTTCAATCCACCACAAATAGTTGTCCTCCGTCATTGGCTACTCGCCGATGATGCGGAGTGATCCCACTTTATTTACTTTTTTCTGTTTTATATATTCTTTTTATTAGTCTTTTTATCTATTTCAAATCAAATTTTTCATCGACCCTAACGAGAGTCGATTGCAACATGTTACTTTTTATCTATCAACTTTTTTCTTTATAGACCATAAGAAAGTTGGTTGCAATAAATCCTCTAGTCAATTATCCTTTTTTTAGACCACCGCCACTTTGTTAGACCACAACCCTTTAATTTAATGCTTTTTAGCCTACTATTAGTCGATTACTTTTTTTTTTATTAGTATTATTATTATTTTTGTTATTATAGTTTTGATTTGGAGTGACATGAAATTATAGGTCATCTAAATCTTGACTTGTCTTTACCTAAAGCTCGACTAGTCTTCACGTCTTGCAATTAAAAAAAAAAGTTCGTTTGATTATGTTTGATTTAAATAAAGGGAAAATTAGTCAAATAGACCGTGCGCCCTGAGGTTTATCACTTTCCGGACCACGCTTTTTTGCCATATGAAAATGGGACCCAGTTTGATTTTAACACTTGGCCAACCAATGGGTGCCGACAAAGTGACAAAGTGCGTATTTGGAGTATATGTCATGTATTGTAAGGTATTGTTTTTTTGGGCAACCAAAATGTATTTTCGGGCAACTATATGATATTGGGCAACTTGTATTTATACACGAGGATAATATGGTCATTTTACACTGATTGTATTATAAAACTAATAATAATAACTCAACACGTAGTCACACAACATCACGCGCGCACACACACAATCAAACATCTGCTTCTACAATTTGTAACAGCTTCTACAATTAAACGTCTTCTTCTACATCACGCGCACACACTCACAAACCACATCTTATTCACAGAACCCTCTAAACCCTAATTAATTTTATTGTATAATTCCATATGACAAAATTAAAGTTGTACAATTGTAAAATCGTAGTTCGTTATACATTGAAGTTCTTTGCCGAGGATATTAAACTCTGTTTGTCAAAGAATGAAAACCACGAAAGGTTGTTTAGGCAAAGCAGTTTTGGTCCATGGTTGGATATAAAGTCGTGCGATGTATTTGCCTTCGATGCATTATGTTTTGCAACACCAGGTATATGTTTCTAACATCTCCTCTGATTCCCCTCTACTAAAATTCCAAATTGGGAATCATTCGTTAAGGTTTGGCCGGAAAGAATTTTGTCTGCGATACGGGGTTTTGATTTGGCAAAGTTTCAAAACAGATTAAGCGATCTAAGCGCATTTTTCGATCGTGTATTTCCTTAAAAAAAGAGTAATGGTATAACAAATGTGCATGCAATTGATGTTTTGGCCCTTGTTAATGACGGAAAAAAGGATGGGAAAAGGTGGTTATCTGTTTCTGATGAGGATGCTGTTAGGGTGTGTCTGCTGGTAGCTGCAGACCTGGTGTTTATGGGAAAACAAGACAAGAATTGCTTCCATAATCACTTATTGAGCTTGGTTGACGATTTTGAAGCCTGGAATGCATTTCCTTGGGGTGAATATATGTGGCATAAATTTTATCAAAGGACTGTCAATATTGTTCATATACACAGAAAAGATCATTTGTTAAAATTGAAAAAGAACCCAAAGTTCAGTGCCACATACAATCTATATGGGTTCGCTTGGGCTTTCAAGGTTAGAATTCTCAGTAGTTTGTACTAATGTATGAATGTCTAGCTTTGATAACATATTTCTTTACAAAAACAGGTTATTAAAAGCTTTTGATTCAACTTTGTTGTGCTATTACTTTTCATTTCAAAGTACCTAAAATTAATGTTGTGGTTTTATTGTTAAGAAATCTTGGTGTTTTGTTACGTATACAAGTAATATAAAGTTACGCGTAATTTAGATTACAACAATGTTATAACACATTTTAGTTTGTGATTTATTTTTAAAACATTAACCAATAAAGGTATTGTTTGATCCTAAGCAGTGACCTTTACTTTAGTAAACCTTGAAACATTTACAAAAACGATAGCTGCATAAGTACACGTTTTAAAGATGACAGTTTTGGTTATTACAGATTTGGATTTTTGAGACTTACCCTAAAAGCTCACTTTGGTGGGTGAAAGACAATAAGGTCATTCCACGTGGTCTTGCTTGGCCAGGACTTTCAAAGTTTCGGAAAGCGGACTGTTGTAACCTCTTTGGACGGTATGCATCACACCTTCTTACATTCTGACCCACTAACTTATAGTGAATTTGTTCCGCGATATAACAGTAATTTTAAATTTTTTTGTTGTTAGGATTCAACTCCCATTGATGAACTTTCTGCAACACAAGCTGAAATGAAGCAACCATGGTGTATTGCCGGCCCAATTTATAGATGGGTTGTCTGTTCCAGACAGACGATGGTGACAAACTGAGCATTGAATGCATTCGCGGACGATTTCAATTTAAACTTGTGCATGGACGATTTCAATTTAAATGTTGCACAAACGGGAACTACTCATTCGACAGGGGTCTATTTCGTGAGTTACTGGATTTGGAAAAAAAAGTTTTGATGATAGAAAATGGCATTCATTCGGTCGAAACACGTTTTGTACTTGATGTGTTTAGGAGTGTGAAAAGCAGACTTTCAAAAGTACCAACCTATTGGGTCTTAATAATGATCTGCTGTTGATCTGAACAATCTAAAGTTGTGCCACCACAAACGACTCGGCGTTACTCCGATGATCCGAAGGTTTGTATTTACTTTTCAGTTTACCTCCAATGTTTATACCAAACTCAAATAATCGTTTGTGTCTACACTTATATCAAACATTGGTCGATACAGGCATCGTCGTGTCATATTGTAGGCCCTAACGGGGATAAGGTTGTCTATGCGGACCATGCAACGGGCATTGACAATGATGATGGGCTTAAAGAAACGCAACCATGTAACCTTGGTATTCTTGTTGAAGCTTGTGCCATGACCCAAAAATGTCCTGTTATGGAATATGGAGGTGAAAGTAGTACTCAACTTCAACCAGTTGCACCTAACAAGGAAAATAAAATACCCGGTGACCCCATTATTGTACGTTATATTTCACTTACAATTTAAATATCGGCTATAGCATCGTCCCTACTTATGTATATATATTTAAAATTCAGCAGGAACTGGATTGTGGTAATGATTGGTCGTCTTACATAAGCGATGAAAAAGTTTGGTGCTAATTCGTAGATGCAATGGATTGTGATAATGAACAACAAGATGTGGTTAGGAAACAATTGCCTTGCCAACCTGAACCCGTTAACAATATTGTTTGTGTGAGACAGTAGGAACACCCACCAACAAAGCTCATGAGGTATCTACATTATCAGTAAAACATCGCCGATAAATAAAATACTTTAATTTGCCGTTTTGTAACATACTATATTCTCAAATCTCAATTTAAAGACAACAACCTGCCATATGTAAATGTAGTTGGCCAAAATGACAGACCTATTTTGGGACCTGTTTCTTCCCAAGATAATGTCAACAAAAGCGTCGATAAAAATTGTGTGTTCCATCTTTAGATTTAATGGATTGTGATGATCAACAAGGGGATGTGGTTGACAAAAATTCGTTTATTGGCCTTGAATCCAGTAACAATGATGTTCTTTGTGGTGAGCCTAGAAGATACACCAACAAAGAAAGACGTTGAAGCCCCTGAATCGCAGGTTAAACCCAACAAAGTGTCATTTGCAAATGTGGTAGGTCCTAATGACAAACCTTTGTTGGAAGATCTTTTCTCCGATATGAATACGAACAAAAGAAAGAGTAAAACTGAGCGACAACCTCATTAAAAGAAAGCGCATTGTACAAACTTACGTGAAGTTGCTTGGGTCTCAATTAATTCGGCAAATGGGGTATCAAAAACATCAGCTACTCCTTGCCGCCATCTTACAAGATCGCGGGGTATCATTACGAGGCTATTATCCGGCTGCCGTTTAGATGTACATCACCTTATTAAATTGTGGCTGAAAGCGAATATTTTATGTTTTCTGCTTATTTTTCAACTTTGTTTAGGAAACATCTGGAAACCCAGGCGTGTCAGTTAGTCGCTTCTATTCTCCCACAATTGTAACGTTTGTAGAGGTAGGTTCTGTTTGGTAATCCATTAACATCATTATCATTGGGTGTATGTTATTGAATATATTTATTTTTTAGGAACTTTTACGACACCCGAAATGCAACAAGAAGAAGGTTACTGTTCCTGATTACCTTCGCAAGTATTTGAAGCTTAAAGAACCATTACTCTATAGGTTTCCTTGGAGCTCGGTGCGGATTATTGCTTATAGGAATTTTTGGGTAGCCTTGGCATGTGTTGAAGATTGCCTTGGCGGGTGGCTTAATGAGTTAGTGAGTAAACCTGATGCCTAGCTGGTCTACTACACTTGTTTATTATTTTGTTTTGTTACTTATGAACTGAATGTTTATAGTTTTGATTTGCTTTATATGTCCGCAACACTTGGATGCATGGGTTGAATTGATGTGGTTGTTTAGACCAGCTGATGCAGATTGGGCTTTGGCAGGGTGTACTTTCTGCAATGAAATCCTAGGTGGCAACATGCCTACCACTTATTCAGATGGCACAACATACCATGTGGCTTGGCGAGATGTTGCAAAGGTCATTTTGGTAGACTCGTACCGTACATATACCACTACTGTTATAAACAGCTTATAATATTCTGCATTTATTTTATATATCAGGTGTATTTTCCCATGAATGAAAATACAAAACACGGGTACTCTGTGAGCTCCATATCGCATGAGGTTGTTTACATTTATGACTCTCTGGGTGAGCCTCGGGGCGTGAGCGGTGGTTGCGAGGTTCCAAGAAGAAAGTTACAAACACAGCTTAAATCGTACCTAAAACTTGGGTACTGCATAGTAAGGGCATATCACCAGGGGATTATAAAATCACATACAAGTGTCCAAAAGTACCACAACAATCGAACTTGTATGGTGACTGCGGAGTATGGGTGTGCATTATTTTGTACAGATTGCTCCGTAACCAGCCTCTGGAAGTAG
>OU343218.1:168272181-168414876 GCA_910596185.1 Chrysanthemum makinoi
CACAAATGAAGATGATTGGATGCCGAAAGGAAAGGGTAACTATATCTTGGGTTGACAAATGAAGAAACGAAGCTTAATTGGACTTCTATAGAGAGTTGGCATGGAAAAATGCAACGTAAGAGGTCTCACTGCATCAGCAGATGGTTTTCTTCATCAGCAAATGAAGAAACGGAGCTTAATTTGACCTCAGTTGGCATTAAAATGCAACGTAAGAAGTCTCACTGCATCAGCAGACGGTTTTTCTTCCAGCCCTACAGCAACAACATAAGCTTCTCAACCACCTAACGTATCTTTGTCCAGGATAAATAGTGATGATACCATTTCTCAAACAATTTAAAAATATATATATATTGTTTTGAAAATGGAAAAATATTGGTTTTGAAAATAAATTGGACTTAATTTTAAAAATCACCGGACTTCATTTTATCAAAACTTAAGTCACTCAATCATCGACTACGGTCATCGATTGAGGGGGAGAGTGATTTTTAATAGAATATTTTCAAACGATATTTCTTCATAAAAGTCCGGATTGTACAAAATAAGTGGTGATCTAAAGATTTAATGTTATGTCATGGTATGATTTTTCTTTAAGAATCAAGATCTTTCAAAACGAAATTTTTTCTGTTCTTGTTTATTTGTGAAATTGTTTTATTTTACTTAAAGATCTCCTAAAAACTATCATACCTGACACTAACAATCTTTAATGTCTGTTATTGGTACTTATCTGCCATTTTTCAAAATTAAATCAAGCCACGTCTTTCCCCAAACTTTTCTAAATGATTTAAATCAATTGGGATCCAAAATCTCAATTGGTTTGAAATTTTTGATCGGGGGAGAGATCGTGATTTAAATCTCAAATCTATTTTAGTCCTTTAAAGACACTCCTACCTCCGTGTGCCAAACGATTTCAATATACAATGCACATGTTGAGGAGGAGCATTTAACCAAAAACCAGAAGAGTATTTAAACCAGGCGCATTTTCTCCCATGTTTTCTAAACCTTATTAAATCACTTGGGATCCAAAATCTCAAAGGGTTTGATATTTTTGATCGGGGGAGAATTTGTGATTTAATATGAAATTTGATAAAAGGTTATCATTTGATTCAATGTCTTTGGCTCTCTCTAATATGTGCTAAACTCTTTCATATATTGATGCACATATTGAGGGGGAGCGAATGGTTTCTTAATGGCTTGTGTGATCGTAAATGTGCTTCAAAAGAACTCTTTCCTATATGTGATAAAATGATTTCAAATATCCTATGCACATATTGAGGGGGAGAATTTACAAAGAAAATCAAATGGATTTTTCTATGAAAATTGTGATCAAAGAAAATATTTCAAAGTCCTCTTGCCTCCATGTGCTAAACAATTTCTAAATCATATGCACATGTTAAGGGGGAGGTTTTCTAAATGATCAAAACAATTAAGGTACAAAATGCTTTGATTTTATATCACAAGTACCTTGATTGATTTTTCCAAATGATTCTTCAATTGGTTTCAAAAAGGAATGAACTGTACCAAAAGACCAACCATTTTACTTTATGTATGGAGTTATAAGGATGGTGAGGTTAGGTATTTGTTCCCACGATCCGCTAGAACCAGAGGGATCTTCCCAGGGACAATCCACTAGATAGTGTAGAGTCCTTAGGAATATTGAAAAAAGGAGAAAAATGAGAAATGGGAAGAGTGCGGGTTGAGACAGAGCTAGTACTGGAATAAACCCAACAAGGTTCTAGTAATGAAGTCTCGGTAAGCACTGAAGGTGTTAGGAATTAGAAAATTCCATAGTGAAGTAGCGGTCACCCCAAATATAATCTAGCATAAGTTAGCTCGTAGACATATCGTTATTTACTGTTTTATTAGTTAGTTATTTAGTTTAGAGTAACACCGTGGAGGAAGAACGGGTCTTTACCCAGCTTTGTATGCACGATCCACTTGTGATCAGAAGGAGGACGTTTAGTTTGTAACTATAAATACCCTCTACCTCTCAAGGTAGAGGGTTGGACCTTTCATTCATCTTAATCTAACCTTCTATGTTTTCTTTCACTTTCTCTCTCTAGAAAGGCTCCCACTTTCTCTCTCTAAAACCTCTAAACAATTCGACCCATATTTTTGTTTGTTATGTGTTTATGAAATCCAATATCCAACAATTGGTATCAAGAGCCATGGTTAGATCATATCTTACACATCTTTGGATTTCTAGTGGTTTTTAGGTGGTTTTTAAGTTTGAAAAAGTTTAGTGGTTTTAGCATCATTTGATTGATTTCTAGTGTTAAAGTTTCGATTTTGGTTGTACTTTTATGTTTAGAATCATCAAAAGTGTTTAGGTTTTCATTTGGTAAGCTTGAATCATCTTGGTTGGGTTGTTTTTGGATTGAAAAGTGATGTTTATATGGTTTTTCATGCTAGCGACTTAGTTCACGGATAATATTCTTGGTAGCGACTTGCTTCACATTTTTGTAGCGACTTACAGTGTTGGGGCTAGCGAGTTAGATCTAGCGAGTTAAAGTACAAGTAGTGGACTCTGCACTATGGGTAGCGACTTGGTGGTAGCGACTTGGTGCATAGCGAGTTGCTCTTTAGCGACTTGCATTGTTAGCGACTTGAGTAGCGAATTCTTGCGCGAAATTTTGCTAGCGACTTGAGTGTTAGCGAGTTACCACTTAGCGACTTACATCTGGCTAGCGACTTGGAACTCTAGCGATTTAGCGTGGTAGCGAATTAGTTGTTAGCGACTTGGTTCAAGAATTCGTAGCGACTTGGTTGATTTTCCCGTCAAAACTTCAAGCGGCCATAACTTTTGAACCGTAACTCCGTTTTCAGCGTTCTACCCATCAAAACGACTGTGAGAGCGAGGAGAATGTACGCCGAATGAACTAAAGGGTCAATATTCGAGGTCTAAATCCGCTCGAACAAAAGTTATTGAGGTTTTTAAGTTTTTAGACCTAAATTTCTTAGGAAAAACGGGCATAAACCAATCCGAATCACAACCAAACAACATCTATGCTTATCCCACGAACAATCTAAAGTCCTATCACACAATCGTCTTTCATTGTATCATTCTATCGGTCATCTTAACACCTCTCTGGTCATTGCTTACGGTTTCGTCTTGATTTTAGTAAAATCCCGCGAAGATTCTATTTCTCGGTTTAAATCATAGACGTGTAAAATCCCGTGCATCCTTCCACATCATGTCTTACTCTACTAACCCGGTGATTTGAAGTGCTTAAAGCGTATGATGTTGTGGACAACAATGATAATGTAGGCTACAGACACGATTAAAGATGATTGAATTAAGCAATGAGGATGTGAGATCTCAGTGTTCGAATCTAATGAGAGAGAATGGCACCGTCCAGCTACAAAATGCCATGCAAATGAAATGCACGACATTGAGCCCTATCGGCTACTTCATCTGCACCTCATTAAATTTGTTATCCATAGGCTGGGGATCGTACATGTAGTGCTCTTTTCGGGACTTACCTACATTGACAAGAAGTTTCTTTGTTGAACTTAGAACATTTAAAGCGCAACTTACCTATGAAGAGGTTCAAAGGATGGTTCAGTCTGCGACTCTTCAAGTAATCTACAAACAATTTCAGCCATTCATCGTGGAGAATATTCGTGATTCGATCAACACTTGACGGAATTTCCTTCAAAAACATCTTGGAATGGAAATTGAGAATTCATTGAGACATTTATTCAACTCATGGATAATGTGAAAAAGTACATTGAAGAATCTGCTCAAAAGAATGTAGACGTGAATGAGTGTCAGTGCGATTGAAAGATTGTTGTGATAAGTTGGGTAATGTATATGTTGAAGAATCGGTGTTGTTGAATGCGAGAATGTCGATGACAACAAAAATTGATGAGTCGGATAATGGAAAAATGGAATCTTATTGCTCAAATTCACAAGAGAGAGAGGTGCACGAGGACACAACTTTTGTGCAAGTTAATGCAAAGGCGCTCCATGGAAGCCGGATGTACCCAGATTGAGATGCACCGTCACGGCACATGTGCATGTCAATGCTCGGGGTAAGTTGCATGGATGTTTACTGCGTACCTAGTTGTGCATCTTCTACTCAAAATGATGATTATGAGCTGCATGAGTCTGTGCATTTGTGCTGATGATTCCCTTACCACTGAGCTTAACATATATAAGGATCGGGTTGCTATTTATGAACAGCGTGCTAAGTTTGAGTTGACCACCCGTGAGCAGGAAATGGATGTCCAAACACGTACAACTATTAGAAAAAGTAGGTTTAGAGAAGAAGTATTAAAACAAGAGTTAAACTCCTTACAAGAAAAGCTTTCTAAAACTGCTAAGCAAAAACACGAACTTCAAGAAAATGTTAAAATGCTTAAGCAAGAATTCAAGGCTAAGGAATCAAAACTTTTGAATGATTTTTCCAATCTAAAACTTTGAAGAACAAGCTTGAAAATAAGTTATGCATTACAAGGGAATACCATTCATACGCTCACATGATCACTAAGCATAGAGTCTTAGCGATAAGCATAGCATTCCCTTGTTGAGGAACCTAATCAGAGGTAATTAAAAGGCAAGAAATGCTCATAAGGTACTGTATGATGGTAATGAGATCCTTAAGCCTAGACAAAAACCTAGTTGCTTTGAGTGCAGCGAGGAAGATAAGAAATCAGATGAAGTCACTAGGGAGAAAATGAATAAGAAGCTAGAAGATACTGAGTGTAAAAAGAACAAGATAACGATAAAACCCCATGATTACACTAAGGAAAATTGGATATCCTTAAACATGTTTAAGCCTCGGACTCTATTGACCCCTGAACAAGTGTTCGGAAAAGGATATGGACTTGCAAAATTTGAAAATCTTGTTGAAATGAATCCCCTTGTAGGAAATTCCCTAAAGCGACTGTGTATCCTCCAAATACACCAATGCATTTAGTTCCTAGAACTATTGCCACTAAAAGCAAGACCTTAATCAGTCAATATGTTATTCTTCAACTATTTACCGATTTTGAGAAAACTTGAAAGAAAAGGATCACACACTGTTGGGATAGCTGAAGGGAAAGGGGTTTTGAGCAAATGAAAGAATGTTATTTAACTGAGGTCATGCCTTTCTTTAAACAACTAAAAGATCATTTTGAGAGTCTTAAAGAGGGGACAAAATCGGATATTAAAGAAATGGAAAAGGAATTTGATGCAATGGTAGTTGAAGTTAGTGATTATGGGCGTGCACTAAAATATAATGAGATTGAGAGGAAGAACTTGCATACCTTAAATGAGACTCTTATTCCTGAATGTGTTGCTCAAGATATCTTTTTCACTTCAAATTGCTCTATTAATGCTTCCAAATTTCATGAACTATCTTGCCCTACAAGTCTCCCATGATCGTGTCATTGAGCTTGAAAAAACTAATTCTAAACTAAGCGAGAAAATTGACTGGATGATCACGACAATTTGGTTAAACATTTTTCTAAACTAGAAGTTGAGCATTTTAATTTACAACTCAAATATCAACATCTCAAAGAAAATGTCAAAACTTCCAATATCAAGACATCTTGGATGCTCCGAGTTTGATCAGATTTTTCAAATTAACAAGCGTGATGAGCAGATTCAAGCTCAGTCGCAACACGATCGAGAAAGTTGAAAGCCCAAATCTCTCAATTAAAGGGTCAAACGAACAATATGACAGGCTCCCAAATGCCTTCTCCTTTAGATTCTTCGAATTCTCAAACGTTTCATCTTCAAAACCTAGTAAATGCTTTACAAAAGGAAAGCGAAAGTTTTCTAGAAGAAAATGAAAAGGTTAAACGACATTTTAAAGAGTTATATGATTCAATAAACGTCACGCGTGACCAAAACAACGAAAAAATAACGTCTTTACAAAAGGAAATTGAGAATCGAGAAGTCGGGAAATGGGAAACTACCACTTGTTTTCAATAAGAATGTTGTTTCAAAGTCACCCTTAGATTGCAAATACACTGTGACTATTAAATATATTCCTCCTCATCTTAGGAATAATGAACATGCTTTTCATGACTCACGTGCTCACCTTAAGGATAGTCTAGAATGTCTCGTGAGATTGTCGAAGAGGATTTCATTAACAAACCTCTTGATAGTGAATTAGGTTTGCTTGCATCAGTTAAGCGATCTCAAGAACTGCTTGAATGTGTAATTGCAACATGTCCAAAATCCTTAGGTGAAAAAGGCAAATTTTGTGAAGCCTTGTTCTATGTACCCAGCGGGAATCCGTTCTATGCCTAAAGCCAAGCATGTGACCCTTGATATGCCTTGTTCCATATTTAAATTCAAGCAAGCAGCTTTGTGATGTGCCTCCTAGAATTTTCAGATCCCGGCACTTCTAGACGGGAATCGAGAAAGTAGTGAAGCCATGTAATGTTCCCATCGTTACTTCTACAGATGTTAAGATTGACACTAAAGTTAGTGGGTCAAAACCTAGAAGCTATGCAAAGAAGGATAGGATTACGAAAACTAAAAGTGTTCATGATAAGGAAGTGAAAGAACACCATAGGGACAAGAAGTTTGATTTGAACAAAAGAATCGTGTTAGTTCTAGTATTAGCTCTAAGCTTACTAAAATTAATTAGGGCCTTATCTTTGTCATGCAAAACATGCAAAAATGTTTAATTTCGGTAATCATGATAAATGTGATGTGTTATTTAGAGGTCTAAGATTCATAAACCAGTTAAGAAAGTTTGGAGCGAAGCAGTTAAGCAATCACGGAAACCTACTGGGGAAGGTTTTACCAATGTAGGATTTCAGTGGAAGCCAGCAGGTCGAATATTCACGAATGGCAAACCTTGCCCCTTAACTAGATCCACTGTGCCTAGAGTAGTGCATTAGGTTTGGAAGCCAGCCGGTAGAACAATCCCATTAAGCACAAAATGTCCCTCGACTAAGTCCGATGCTTCTACTAGTTTAGCTCCTAGTGACAATGACATTGCACCTAGGGTTTCTGCTGATTCAAAGATTGTTTGTGCTAACCAAAGGACCCCATGAGCACGTGGGGATCCAATGTTTCCAATTCTATGTCTTCGTCATTTATCCAAAGCGTCGTACAAATTCGTCCCTTGGTATTTGGATTTGGGCGGCTCTAAACATATAACTGGGCTCTAAACAATGACGTCTGTTCACATCAGATCAGGCCTCGTTCTTCATCATTATGGCGTCGTTCACATCGGTTCGAGGCCTCGTACTTCATCATTATGGTGTCTGGATAAACTCAGGCCCCGTTCTTCAAAGAAAAGAAAAGTGTATGCGCTCTTACGTGCGCTTTATCTTTAGCTAAAGAGAAATTCTCATGAATGGCCATACTCATCTACATTCTTCATCAACAAGCTTCATGTTTTTCCCCGCTCATTCAATCATCAAGTGGATCTATGTTCATTGGTGTATACTCTTATTCACTTGCTAAATCAAAATTGGCAACTTCGGATGCAATTTTTGAGGGGAAAAAGTGAATATACTACATGATGATGGATGTTTGAATAATGATTATCGACTTTATTTTTGATGATGATGAGTGTATATTCTTTTTGATTATGAGTGAATATACTAAGGATAACTGGGATTCATTGTTTTGATTTTGTTGACTCTCCTCCAGCGCCTAATGCTTCACTTACTAAGGATAATGGAATCAATGTTTGGGATTTATTGTTTTCAAAGATATGTTTGATGAGTACCTTACCTACCTTCGCGAATGTTGATCATCCAACTTGAAGCTCATGCTCGGTTTCTATTGACTCAATTTGGTTCATCATCAAGAAGTACAACTCGGACTACTCAAAAAGCCCTATCTCCGGTTATTCCTCAGCGCGTTGATAATGATTATCATAATATTGCGATTGCACTCATGAATAATGATCGGCTCTTTGGTATTCCTTTGCCAAATCTTCACGGATTATTGTTCATGAATAATGATCCACTCTTTGGTATTCCTTTGCCAAATCTTCATGGATTATTGTTCCTCACATCGTGCATGCTATAAATCAACCACATGAACGTCAAGGAAAAATGTCTACCTCATCGCATTTCGAAGTTATTGGTGTATCCTCGGATCGGATCTCTACATGAATACTTTTAGGAAGAATACATTGATGTTGAGGCATCATTTGTTCGGTTCATTCAGATGGGTGAATGTACATCCGGTTGTATGTTTATTCACATGTTGGGCATTTGACACAAGTTGATTACTTCGAAGTTACTCTTTTATCACTTATTTGAGGTTGAAGTTGGCGTTCACAAAGGCGTGATCTTATTTGATAACTTGCTCGAGCTTAAGAATTAGAGTTGAAGTATTAGGTTATCTAGTTACCGTGATCGAGGTGGATGGTTGAAGACACGGTTAACTATCACTATTAGGAGTTCACGTTGTTTTACTTTCTCATTATCACAGCGTATATTACGTTGTGGATAATCATAAAGAGGTGTTAATGTCTCATACTTTGATGGAGTATTGAGTACTTAAGAGATTTGCTTGGTGCATAAATTCTCGACAACGTTCTTCCATCTTTAAGTGCAAGCTTAAGACACAATCTGAGGGAATTCGACTTGGTTTCAAGTTTGGTATATTGGGTTTTTTTTCTTAAAGCATGGTCACTTCAAATTGTCTACATATGGGTTGATAAAGATAGTCAGAGAGAGTTTATGTAGCAGTTGATTCTCACGGGATTCATTTGGGCTATTTGAGTTCTTCTCACAAGATTTCAAGTTTATGGATATATTTTGTTACTTGAGTGTTATTCGGTTGGAAGAAATGTGAGAAGAATATTTGGAGCGTGAGATAATGATCTTTTATCGACATCTTATATACGGTTTATGATAAAGTGCTTCTGGTTATATGCACAACATGTTCACTTGATCGAGCTAATTGATTATTTGAGTTGACATCCACAGAGATGATTAGTGACTCAACATGTTACATGGATGTCATCGTCTCTACTCTTGTTGGGTATATGTGTACATTATGTCTTTGATTGGTTATATGTTTTATAACTGGAATGCACTTGGTAAAATGAAGATGTTGATATATTGTTCCCTAAATAGACAACTGGTCAATCTTGAAGAGTAAGGTGTACATCGGGGATGCAGCAGTTCATGTGATCGGTCGTAATCGGTTAATCCGGATTTGATAACCAGAGGCGATCAATGTTTCAACTTGTTACCCGGATTGTTCTACCGTGTTCTTCGAGTCTTGAGCTTCAATCAATGAGACGCTTTGTATTCAACTCTACTTCTTAGGGAAATGGTCTTTATTCGATGTTTGTCGGGTTTGGGGGAAGGTACCAAAGATTCAAATTGAGAAGGCTCATGTCTGCGACGATTTTCTTAGAAGCCTCGAATGCTTTGGTGGTGAAAGTTTAAGAGATGTTTATTCCTTTCTTCTACAGCGTCTTTGAGCGATATCTTTATCTCGGTACTCATTTCATCATTCTCTTAAACTAATTTATCTCTTGTAAATATTTATTCGAAAAACAAAATACAAAATTATAAAACCTTCAAAAATCAAATAGAAAAATATAAAACTTTCAAAATCCATAAAAAATCTGAAAAATTCGAAAAATTTTCAAAAAATATTGTCATTTGTCATGTTTTTCTCAGTTCGATTATATCTACGGTCTTTGTCTTTGTCATTCAAGAGAATGACACGGGACTTTAGATGTTGTTCGAATTTAAAAAAAAAAATATGTCTTACAGTTAATATTTCTGAAGAATATTTGTTGTTTTCAAAAATGTTTTTAATAGTCCTAATATTTGTCATGTTTTTAATAGTCCTACACAAATGTTTTTCCGTCTAAAATTCTTCAGAAAAATATTTGTTGTTTTCAAAAATGGTGGTAAATGAGTTGCTTAAAAATCAATCTTATTCAGAGTTTTTGAAATAAATTGAAAACTCAATCAATGACTTCAGCACTTTTAAACTTTTCATAAAATGAGTCATGGA
This sequence comes from Chrysanthemum makinoi, assembly GCA_910596185.1. Classification (NCBI taxonomy): domain Eukaryota; kingdom Viridiplantae; phylum Streptophyta; class Magnoliopsida; order Asterales; family Asteraceae; genus Chrysanthemum; species Chrysanthemum makinoi. The sequence goes on from OU343218.1 coordinate 168,282,122, forward strand.
TTGAGGGGGATAATGTTTTCAAATCTACATCGTCTAGCGGGCTTTCTTAATTATCCTAATATGCTTAATTAAAATGATGTTAACCTATGTTGAAGGACTAGGTGCCTAGGATATGATTGCTAGGATTAGATGATTAGTGTTTGATGTACACATTGTTCCCATACATTTATATGATCTGATTGATATGTTGCATTGACTTTTATTAGTCGATTTCAGTTTGGGTGATGTCGACCACCATATATTTGTATGTGTGTTCACTAACATATGCGGTATCTTGGTATAAGAATGTTTCCGATCAGTATCCCATAATATGATGTTTGGATGCGAAGGAGGGTAACTATATCTTGGGTTGACAAATGAAGAAGCGGAGCAACTTAGCTGGACTTCAATGGAGTTGGCATGAAATGCAGCGTAAGAGGTCTTCTTGCATCGTGAGATGGTTTTCTTCGGCAAGTGAAGAAAGCGGAGCTTAATTGGACCTCGGTTGGCATTCAAAATGCAGCGTAGAAGAAGTCTCACTGCATTTGCGGACGGTTTTCTTCAACCCTACAACAACAACAACGGAAGCTTCTCAACCACTAGCGTATCTTATGTGCTTGAGGATACCATTTTTAAACAATTTTGAATAAATTTGAATAAATTGTTTTGAAAATGGAATATATTGTTTTGAAAATATATTGGACTAAATTTTGAAAATCACCGGACTTCATTTTATCAAAACTTAAGTCACTCAATTATCGACTTTGGTCATCGATTGAGGGGGAGAGTGATTTAATTTAAAATATTTTCATACAATATATTTTCAAAAAGTCCGTTTTGTACAACAAAAGTGGTGATCTAAAGATTTAATGTTATGTCATGGTATGATTTTTTTAGAATCAAGGTCTTTCAAAATGAAATCTTTTCTGTTCTTGTTTGATTGTGAAATTGTTTTGTTTTACTTAAAAGATCTCTTAAAACTATCATACCTGACACTAACAATCTTTAATGTCTTAAAATTGTCCATATCTGTCATCTTTCAAAATTGAATCTTGCCCGTCTTTTTCCCAAAATTTTATAAATGATTTAAATCAGTTGGAATCACAAATCTCAAATGGTTTGATATTTGATCGGTAGAGATCGTGTTTTAAATCTCAAATCTGTTTTAAATGGAATTGGTTTTAGTCCTTCAAAGGCACTCCTTCCTCCATGTGCCAAAGCGATTTCAAATACACCAATGCACATGTTGAGGAGGAGGATTTATCCAAAACGGATGAGTATTTAAAACAAGGCCACATTTTCTCTCATGTTTTCTAAACCTAATTAAATCACTTGGGATCCAAAATCTCAAAGGGTTTGATATTTTTGATCGAGGGAGAATTTGTGATTTAATAATGAAATTTGATAAAAGGTGATCGATTTGATGAAATTGTGCAGGTTGCTCTCTCATATGTGCTAAACGCTTTCGAATCTAGAAGCACATATTGAGGGGAACAAAAACTATCGAGTCGAAAGCTTTTTAAAGTAATTCATAAAGTACCTTGATTGTGTTTTAAAATGGTTTCTTAATGGCTTGTGATTGTGGATGTGCTTCAAATTAACTCTTGCCTCTATGTGATAAAAATGATTTCAAAAATCCTATGCACATATTGAGGGGGAGAATTTACCAAAGAAATTCAAATGGCTTTTCTACGAAATTGTGATCAAGAAATTATTTCAAAGAAATTATTTCAAAGAACTCTTACCTCCATGTGCTAAACAATTTACAAATCATATGCACATGTTGAGGGGGAGCATTTTCTAAATGATCAAAACAATTAAGGTACAAAATGCTTTGATTTTATATCACAAGTACCTTGATTGATTTTCCAAATGATTTTTCAATTGGTTTTATGGAAGAATGAATTGTACCAAAAGACCGACCATTTACTTTATGCATGGAGTTATAAGGATGGTTAGGTTAGGTATTTGTTCCCACGATCCGCTTGAGAGGAGGGATCTACCGAGGACAATCCACTAGATAGTGTAGAGTCCTTAGGTATATTGAAAAAAATGGAGAAAATGAGAATATGGGAAGAGTCTTGGTTGAGACGAGCTAGTCTTTGGAATAAACCCAACAAGGTTCTAGTAATGAAGTCTCGGTAAGCACTGAAGGGGTTGAAGAATGAAAAAGAATTGAATGTGAAAGGGTGAAAAGAAATAGCCCTCCAATAATTCAACCTTAGGGAAGAAATAGGGTTCAATACATATTCTACTGGTGTTCACTAAGGTAACACTGGTATTGAAGACAAGACATCATGGACCCATGATGCCTTTTTGCACTACAACTTCCCAAACTACTCAAGTTCCTCTTAAAAGGACTTGTTTCATTCTCACGGGGAACCTACATAATCTATCGACTTTTTTTTAGAGATTGTTGATATTGAAGAAGGAGACCCTCTCCCTAGTCTCCGGCATAGGAGCCAAATGTGCACAATTGAGTCTAGAGCCAAGAGATCATCCACAATATCTCATTAGGACACAAAATTAATGAAGACTTGTTGTTTCACACAATGTGGAAAGTAAGTATATATATATTAAGAGTCCTACGCATTATCCTTGTGGTATTGCGGAACATCCAAGTGATATGTACAATATTCACGATGAAGATGGAAATCCTTCTAGAGCCAACATCAAACAAGCTCTTGGTGGGTGACATGTGAGATCTTGCAAAAAAGATCAAGCTTGTGACAAGCGGATAGAAACAATGGGCGATTCATTCTTGAATCAACCTTGGTCGAGGAATGGAATTGGCAGTACTTTTGGAAAAACCATTCGATGTGCAAATCTTCTTTTCTCAAGCACGTCGAATGTGTATTCATTTTCAAACACAAAAGTATCTCACATTGAAAAATACTTTTAGAAAAACGTTCGATGATGTGCGAATCTCTTCTTTTAAGCTCAAGCGTCGAATGTGTACTCATTCTCTAATACAAAAGTATTTTGATTGAAAATTGATCTTTCTCATAAAACCTTCGTCGTATTGCAAAACTCTTTATTCAAGCAATACGCGATTGTTTTCAAATCATTTTTCATCAATCGATGTATCTCAATTCGCTGGTTCACTCACTCGTGTTGTCTTCTTTGAGGCGTTCGGTTTGAGAACGGCTAGAACATTTAGACGGTCGAAACCCTGTCAAGGAGATTCCTCGAATCCTACGATCCGCGAGGCGTGCTTATCTTGATCAGCGGGAACCGTGGGCGTGTACCTCAATTGGTGAAGTGATCAAAGACACTTTCATGTGTTTTATTGCTAGCGTTGTTTTGCGGTACATTTGGGCGATTGCGGTCGTGAATTGAGAGTCAATCAAAGCCACATGTTCACAACAACACTTAATTGAAGAAATCATGACGGTGCATATCTACATAACACGGTTACGATATTTTTATACTATGCTTACCTTTCTGGCTGCGCAAATATCATGAACGATAAGGCTTCCATTCTACTCGATGGAAAGATGTCATGATTCAAAAGTGTGAGCATGTCGGTTCAAAAGTCACAACTTCACATGATGGCAACACAACAAATGGTGATCCGGAGATTTCTGTGGTGATGATCTCAATAAAAGCTCAAAGATCATCAAAGATGTGGATCGATTAAAGGCCTCCAGCGAAAGTACAAACCCTCGGACTATGAAGAGTCCTTTGCTAAAGCACAAAGATGCGATGTTGAAGAATTCAAGTCTGAGCTCAAGCCCGAAGATTAAATAGAATGCTAGGATTTGAAATGTAAAACATGGGGTGACCTCCCTTAGGGGAGATTGTTAGGAATTAGAAAATTCCATAGTGAAGTAGCGGTCACCCCAAATATAATCTAGCATAAGTTAGCTCGTAGACATATCGTTATTTCCTGTTTTATTAGTTAGTTATTTAGTTTAAGTAACACCGGTAGGAGGAAGGGCGGTCTTTACCCCTTTGTATGCACGATCCACAGTCCAGAAGGAGGGCGTTTAGTTTGTAACTATAAATACCCTCTACCTCTCAAGGTAGAGGTTTGGACCTTCATTCATCTTAATCTAACCTTCTATGTTTTCTTTCACTTTCTCTCTCTAGAAAGGCTCCCACTTTCTCTCTCTAAAACCTCTAAACAATTCGACCCATATTTTTGTTTGTTATGTGTTTATGAAATCCAATATCCAACAGAAGGGGTTGAAGAATGAAAAAGAATTGAATGTAAAAAGGGTGAAAAGAAATAGCCCTCCAATAATTCAACCTTAGGGCAGAAACCGGGTTCGATACATATGCTACTGGTGTTTACTAAGGTAACACTAGTATTGAAGACAAGTAGTCATGGACCCAGTGGCTGCACTTGCACTTCACTTGAAGCTACTCAAGCTCCTCTTAAAAGGACTAGTTTCATTCTCACGGGGAACCTACATTATCTATCGACTTTCTCCTAGAGATTGTTGATATTGAAGAAGGAGACCCTCTCCCAGTCTCGGTATAGGAACCAAATGTGCACTATTGAGTATAGAGCCAAGAGATCATCCACAATATCTCATTAGGACACAAAATTAATGAAGACTTGTTGTTTCACACAATGTGGAAAGTAAGAATATATTAAGAGTCCTACGCATTATCCTTGTGGTATTGCCAGAACATCCGAGTGATATGTAAAAGTATTCACGATGAAGATGGAAATCCTTCTAGAGCCAACATCAAACAAGCTCTTGGTGGGTGACATGTGAGATCTTTTCTAAAGATCAAGCTTGTGACAACTGGATAGAAACAATGGGGCGATTCATTATTGAATCAACCTTGGTCCAGGAAATGGATTGATGGATACCTTTGAAAAATCGGTTGGTGTGCTCAAACTCTTTTCTATTGCACATCATTTGTGTATTGATCTTTCAAAATTAAAATGGTATTTATGATTGAAATTTGATTTTCTTATAAAACCTTCGTCGTATTGCAAAACTCTTTCTTCAAGCAATACAAGATTGTTTTCAAATCATTGTTAATCAATCAGTAAAATCTCAATTTCTTTGGTTCACTCACTCCGTGTTGTCTTCTTTGAGGCGTTACGGTTTGAGAAACGGCTAGAACAGTGCGAAACCTGTCAAGGAGATTCTTCGAATTATACGATCACGGGGAAGTACTTGTCTTGATCAGCGGGAATCGTGGGCGTGTACCTCAATTCAACGAAAGTGATCAAAGACACTTTCGTGTGTTTTATTGCTAACTGTTGTTTGCGGGTACATTTGGGCGGTTGCGGTGATCGAATTGAGAGTCAATCAAAGCCGCATGCTCACAGCATCCACACTTAATTGAAGAAATCATGACTTGTGCATATCTCAGAACACGGCTGATATTTTTATACTATATTTCTACTACTGCTGCTGCAAATATCATGAGCGATAAAGCTTCGCTACTCACGATGAAAGATGTCATGATCCAAAAGTGTGAGCATGTCGGTCCGAAAGTCACAACTTCACATGATGGCAACACAACAAAGGGTGATCCAGAGAGATTTACTATGGCTGATGATCTCAATGAAAGCTCGAAGATCATCAAAGATGTAGATCAGTTCAAAGACCTCCACTCAAAGTACAAAACTATGCGGACTTTAAAGAATCCCTACACAAGCACAAAGAATGCGGAATTTGAAGAATTGAAGTCTACGAGCTTGGAACTAAAGACAAAGATAGAATGCTAGGATGAAAAATGTATTTCATGGGGTGACCTCCCTTAGGGGGAGATTGTTAAGAATTGGAAATTCCATATTAAAGTGTCGGTCACCCCAATTATGGTCTAGCATATTTTAGCTTGTAGACTTGTAGTTATTTACGTTATTTAGTAGTTAATTAGTTAGTTTGTAGCGTAGTTTAGCATAGTGTAACACCGTGGAGGAAGGACGGGTCTTTACCCACTGTATACCTGATCCACATGCCGATAGGAGGTCGTTATGTTTGTAACTATAAATACCCCTTCCATCCTTGGAAGGGGTAGTGCTTCTCAATCTAACCTTTCATTTTTGTTAAACCATGTCTCTACCAAGAACACCCTTTCATATACTTTCTCTCTCTAAATGGCTAACATGTATTTCCATCATCCAAGACCACCCGAATCATCAAACACAATAAATATTTACGATCCTACAGAGATAACAGAATCATCAGGGGCACATGCAGTGTATTCATCAAAGATATAGTCATCATTGGCTACTAGAAGACGTCACTTGGTACGATCTCACTTTCACGTTGTATCACATATTGATCATATGGGACAATATTACTATTACCCACATTATCAATATCTGATTCATTTGTTTCATGAGATTGTACCGTTATGTATCTTTGCTCATCAACTTTATCATAAAGTTTTAATACCTGCTGAAATGAGTGAATCTTTGGATGGACCAGGCTGTTGTGGTGATGAGACCTTTGGAGAGACCATTGGTGAAATGCTAGCCATGAATATTGTCTCGGCAGTAGGTTCATCATCGACATCGAGTCAAATGCATCCACATCGGCAACTTGAAAGGCATTTTGATGATTGTGACCTATTTCACGAATTGGTGCTCATCCACATCATCATCATATGTTTTGGTATTTCCTCGGCAAGAAGCGGCAACTCTTTTTCATTCAAAACCGCTCCATTGTCGAGCTTGTACGGCAGCACATCTTGTCCACTGAAATACTCGCATTTTGAGGCGTTTTGGAGATGTGCGGATTCCTTGCAATATGTCCTTCACCACCAGTTGTAGCACTTGATTGGCTTTCCTTGTCCTTGAATTGCATTCCTTCACGATTCGATTAGCCACATACCCTCCACCTACTCCACCTTTTCCTTGTTCATACTTGTCTTCCTTTGGTTGCACCATGATCTTACCATCTCTGACAATAGCATGATTGTGTAGATTGGATGCTGTTCGATATCATTGTTAGTGTGTGGAGTGAGGTTGAGATTTTTCTTAACCATAAGAGCATTGATTGATGAAATGTTTCATGACTGCATCAACATCGGAGGTTGCTTGAACCTTGGATGGGAATGATTTTGTGGTTACCATTTCGATTAGGTATGACTTGTGAAGCTTTGGTAGTAATACCTACATTGGTGTAGAATGCAGTTGAGTCATTTGAAGAGCTTGCATCTCTATGATTAGATTTGAACTTTTCAAGAATCATTCGTTCAAACATAGCATGCTTCTCATTCTGAAGTAGGAAGGCATACAATTGCTCATAGTTGGTGTTCCTTAATCCTTTGGTTAACTAGACTGAGGTGATAAATTTGTGCCATTCGGGATTCATGTTGTTCACAAACTTTGAATTGAGGTGAATATTTGGCATTGTCATTTTAATATTCCTCATATCATTCACAAGTTTGTGGAACCTCCATAGTATTCGTGACACTTTCTCGGGATTCATCTCAAAGTTCTCAAAATCATCATACAATTGAGATTCCTGTCTTCTTTGGTCAATTCAGAACCAGAGAGAAGCATCTTAACATTGTCCCAAATTGCCTTGGCCGGTGTTGTGATTGATTAACTTGTAGATGTCTTTTGGAAGACCACGAAGTATAATGTTTGAAGCTCGATATGACATCGTATCTCTTTTCTCCTTATCATTGAGCTCATCATACGTCTTTGGTCGTCCAAACCTAAGATCAACTGTACCATCCCGGCAGTTTTCAAGTGTTTCTCTTGTAGTCTCAATCTAATAAGGTCCTTCATCAATTGATTTGAGAATGTTGACCCCATTTTCCTTTTCCAAACAGTACAACCTAATTCGTTGAGCCCATGAGTCATAGTCGGTTCGTCAAGCATCGGTGGGCCGAGTATCGATCCGGTTTGCTTGAGCGTCCTCGACTCTACAGAAGAGATGATTGTAGGCACGTTGGTAGACATGATTACATATTCCACGGGATTTTATAACTCTTTGATTAAACCGGGAAATAGATTCTTTCTTGAGGATTTTATTAAATCAAGAGAAAACCGTAAAATGTAACAATCAGAAACAATACTACACCAACTTGCTTCAAACCTTGAAGACAAGTCGCTAGTGACACAAGTCGCTATGAAGACAAATCGCTAGTGACAAATCACTAGACACAGAAGTTGCTAGAATAACAAGTCGCTAGATGGACAAGTCGCTAGGGACAAATCGCTGAGACAAAGCGATGCGACCACTACTTTGTACTATTTGTCGCTTTGTCTCAAAAGACAAATCGCTAGAGCACAAGTCGCTTCCCACAACAAAGTCAAGTTGCTTTGAAGAGCGTAGAGACAAGTCGCTATGAAGAAATCTATGCACAAATCTCACACAACAAAGACAAGTCAGCAGCGTAGAGACAAGTAAGCTACGAAGAACTCAAGTCCGAGACACAAGTCGCTAGATAGAAATATTCAAAAGCGACACTTTTCAATCCAAAAACTAACCCAACCACACTGATTCAAACCTTCCAAATCAAAACCTAATCAATTATAATGATTCTAAACATAAAAGTACAATCAAAATTCAAACTTTAACACTAGAAATGGTCCAAATGATGCAAATACCACTAAACTTTTTCAACCCCAAAAACCATATAAAACCACTAGAAATCCAAGAACATGTAAGAGAGATGATCAAACCATGGCTCTTGATACCATTTGTAACATATTGGATTTCAAAAACACATCAAACCATGACTAATATGGGGCATACACTATAGGGTTTTAGAGAGAGAAAGTTAAGAGGTTTGGAAACTTAGTGAGAGAAAGAAAAATCTTATTATGAGCTCCAACCCTCTACCTTGGGAGGTAGAGGGTATTTATAGTATCATAAATAAAACGCCACCTACTGAGCGTGGATCGGGCATACAGATGGGTAAAGACCGTCCGTCCTCCACGGTATTACTTAACTAAATACTAACTAACATTAAATAACTACGACTACGAGCTTTCTAACGATTACATATACTTGAGGTGACTGACACTTTAACAACTGGATTTTCTAAATCCTAACACGGTAATTGTGAGAAAATCAACATTGTTCGAGCAGCCTCCACTAACGTTCGGTTTCGTCTTTCAACAACACCATTTTGTTCAGGAGTACGAGCAATCGAGGTCTGATGTGTGATTTCAACTTTCTCAAAGTAAGCACGAAGTGTTTGATTCTTGAATTCAGTTCCATTGTCTGTTCTTACAATTCGAACGGTGTTTTTGAGTTGAACCTGAATCTTTGTGAGAAAGGTGATAATCATTGTTGGAGCTTGATCTTTAGATCGAAGAAAATAGACCCAAGTCCATCGTGAATAATCATCAACAATAACCAGAATGTAGCGTTTTCCATTCACACTTTGTACACGCATGGGACCACATAAATCCATATGAAGCAACTGAAGAACATGTTGAGAACTTGGTTCTGGTTTTGAGGGAAAGTTAGATCTCTTGCTCTTGCCTTGTTCACAAGCCGAACAACCATCAACTAACTTATGATGAGCGAGTTCAGTCATGGTTTTGAAATTTAGATGAGAAAGTCTTTTGTGCCATAACCATGATTTCGTCGAAGTTGCTTTTGAGAGAAGACAAATCGGTGAAGATGCAATCATATCGGACATAGGAATGGTATAAAGATTTGTGCTCCGATTGCCGGTGAGTAAGTCATATCCTTCCAAATCGTTATGCGTAACATGTTTTAGAGCGAAATGCAACTTCGGATCATCATGACAAAGTGTCCAACTGAGAAAGACGTGTCCAAGACCTTGACATAATAAACCGTGATCGATGTTTCCATTAACGTAATCTCCATATCCCATGATTGCAGCAAAATGATCGTTCCCGAATCTGCGGTACCAATGAACTTTGAAACAAAGTTTACTAACAACTTAAGATTGCTGTCATATGCGGGTACATCCGCTATCAACAATCCACGAGCGAAGTTAAATCACGCACACAACACTAAGACAACGAGGGTGGTATGATGGAAGCAGTGGAACCCAAAGAGTTAGTGGCTTCCATTATGTTACACACATTTGCACATTTAGGAATCCATTTAAAACTTGAGGTACGCTGCAACCATTGTTGCCATATCCAACTATTCTTCGCTTTGGTCTTAGTGAAGTCACTAGGTGAGTACACTTTCTTAGGAGATGTTTTTGCAGCAATGGGTGTTTCTACATATTTCTCAGAAATTACACTATGCACCTTCCCTAAATTCGATTTTGCAACTATAGTGGACCTAGAGGGAGGGCCAGTTATAGATTTCTTAGAATGAGCTAACAAAGAATTTGCAACACATTTTTCATGATTACCAGACATCATACTTTTACGAAAAAAACACAAGAAGCATTAACGTTTGAAACGTTTACAGACTTATCATTCGTTACACTGACATTAGAATTACAAGTTAATTTGAATCTAAAGCAGATGCAACATGATTTTTATTCGATTTCCTAAGATGAACTTCTACTTCTGATGTCGGATGAGTGCTCTTCCTATGTTGCGAGATCCTAGTATTTTCTTTTTGTCTCTTTTTCTCGGATCTTCTAACATTAGTGGATGCAACTATTCCTATAGCAGTGGAAGAAAGCAAATTAGTTTCCTGAGTTTTGTCAATTATATACATGCCAGGAGCAATCACGTTTGTGTTACTAGACTTGCTAGATTCTTGTTTAGCTAGCTTTTCTTTAAGCTCAATGATGATGTGTTTTTGATCCTGAATTATGGAATTTAATCTTCCTTGTTCTCCCAACATTTGTCGAGTGTATTCAACATGGTGATCAAGTTCTTTTGACGCTTCAGAATGAACAGTTTTAAGAGAATCAAAAATCGTTTGATATTCCTTTTTGACTTGTGCAATCTCTTGTTCATATTTGAAAATTTGACATTTTAACGACGCATTTTCATCATCAAGAAATTCGAATTTTGACTGTTCCAAAGAAAACTTTTCCTTTTGATTTTGTAAAGCAATTTCAGATTCAATTGTTTGAGACAGACACCATTGAAGTCTTCGTTTAAGTTCAGAAATCTCCATTAAAAGTTTAGATTGAACATCATCATTTTGTGAAAAAAAAATCTCATTTTCCTCTTTTAATTTCTCAATTTCATGCCTTAATGTCTGATTATCCATTTCCAACGTTTGAACCATATTGAAATTCTCAGCAACTAACACATTATCATTCACAGAAGCAAATTCACAATATATAACCACAGAAGCAATATTAGCAGAAAGAGCATCTTCTAACAATTGATCAAAGGCATTTTGAAGATCTTGGTTTTTGCATTGTTCTTGTGAAACTAAATTTTCAAGTGTGTTAAAAGCTTCAATCATTGAAGTCACCTCTTGTTGAAGTTCCCTTTCAGGTGTTGCACATAGGCAAATGTGCTGGCGTGAGGTGAAATTTGGGTTTGAAACATTTGTCTTTGCTCTCTTGCATAAGCAGATTGAAAATCAGATGCTTTTAACTCGAATTTTTTCAATTGCCGTTTAAAAATGAAATATCTTCCATAAATGATTGAAAGTTAGTAATACTAAACAAGGTTTAGGAGTTTTTGGCAACGAGTCGCTTTTGCAAGAGGACGGTAAAGGACCATTTATTTGTGCAACACTGTGAACGGGACCTTCCACCCAAGATGCCTCAGTTATTTCAGAAATATTATACGATGGTGTTGAAATGGCATTCAGATTTGTAAACATTTTCTCTTGTGTAATCATATGGTAAAATTCCATTTTGGCGCAATTTTAAGCGACTTTGATCATCTTGTGCCCATTGTTCTTCACAATCAAATACAACAAGTTGCATGCTTGGATCTAAAAGACATTGAGCACTATACAATTTGGGTATTTCCTTGAGAGCTGTGTGAAGAAAACGTGGGTGATTATACCCAAGAGCAAAACGTTTTGAGTCATCGGGACTCGGTAGTAAAGTGGACATTTCAATTTGTTTTACTGAGTGGCCAATCTTATATACAACAGTGCCAAAATCTTTTAACTGTCTTTCCAATCGAAGAATTTCCTCGATTTGATCATCAATGCGTTTCTTAGATTTCTTCTTGAATTCAAAAAAAATTGACCGACTTTTTGAAAAATCTTGTTTAGTATTGGAAAGTTCCGTTTGAAGATTTTCAATGTTTTTCTGAAGTTCAGACTTTTCTTGTTCAGTTTTACAAATCTTTTCGTTATTTGACGCAACAATTTCGTGCATCTGATGTTGAAGGTTTTGTTCGTTAATTAGCGTAAGATTTTGAAAGGCCACTTCAAAACTTGTTTCTCGTGTGGTTTTTGTTTCAAAATCATTTATCCATTTTTGAAAGGCCCTTAGGTTTTGGTTGATCTCATTACATTTTGCAGTTTGAGCTTGTAGTGGCAGAAGTAATGAATTAAGATATTCTGAATCTAGACCAGGAATTGCTTCCCTCTATTCAATATGCTCATTATTTTCATCATCACTTAGTTCATCAAATGTAACCACGGGGTTAATTTGATCAATTTCAATATGATTAAATAATGATTCATGTTGAACAGATTGTTGCTCATCAGGTGCAGATGCAGACATAATTGCATTTATGAGGCATATATCAGTGTCAGGTACCTGAGATAGACCGTCTGTGTCATAGACCGATCCATTCTCTGTTTGACTGATGTGATGTTCCTGCATATTTGCCATCAAAACAACTGCAGCATTTGCTTCCAAATCTTCATATTGTATATGCGGATTCTGACCATGCAGGTGATTATGTTGATCGAAAGAGTACAAGAGGTGTATGTACTTTTATGGGATGCTGCTTAACATCTTGGTTCTCAAATAAGCAAACGGCATTGGCCATATCAACAACCGAAGCCAAATATGTCTCCGCCGGCAAAGCATGCCAACAAGCACTATGGATGAAACAAGCGTTAGTTGACTACGACATTCATCTAAGTGACAGAGCCATTCTATGCGACAACAAAGATTCTATTGACTTAAGCAAGAATCCGATGTTGCATTCTCGCACCAAGCATATAGAGATCCGTCATCACTTCTTAAGAGACAATGTTCAAAAAGGGAACATTTCTATTGAGAAGGTAGCATCCGAAGACAACATAGCCGACGTCCTCACCAAACCGCGGGAACAATTCAACTTTCTTCGTCTTGGTCTTGGTCTCATGGAACAGTCGTCGTAATTTTTTTCACAACTCTACAAGGTATGTAAACATTAGCCTTCTTCTTTTCTGAATTTAGGATCTCTATTTCACACCCAACTCACAAACAATACGGGAATTTTCAAAACCCAAGGTAAACTTTATTTACTACATGTAATTTCATATTTATTTTTCTTAACTAAAAGATAAACGTTTCCTTTAAACAAGAAACTTTTTTGAAATGCTTTCTAAAAGATTCTTCTTCCCGTATCATTTTCGTAAAATCTATTTCTCACGTCTAGGACAAACCTTTTTCATTATTAATACAAAGTAAAAACCCGTTTTCATTGCATCTCATGTCTTTTGAATTCTAAAGGGAACACATAACTAATATGTGTTTTCGGGTACATTCATTTAAGCAACAATGAATTTAGGAGCACTTGGGTTATCTCACATAATAGTATGTTTTTTCACTTCTAGTTTATTTTCTTTTTCTTTTTAGGAGTCGATATAACCGCAACTCCAAATGGTTTTCATATAGGCACACACTAGGCACAAATGTTTCCAAAAGGAAAAAATTTGAGCTGCCTGAGTCACCAGTACCTCAGATCCAGCATTAACGCTTATTTGGCGGTTCCATCGAGGGAAGGGTCCGTGGGAACCGTGGGACAGTAGCTAAATTTCTCTTCTATTTTTCTCACTTTGGCTATAAACCTTCACATTTTTATCATTTTACCTCTTTCACTAATGAGTATGTTACTTAATGCTTGTGTTCTCATGATCACATGCCTTAAATTCATATCTAATCATTAGATTTTAGTCCACATTTTGGGTCAATCATTCATTACAATGCATTATTTTCTCTATAAATAAGGTTCCCAACATGCTTGCATATTCATCACTCTCAACTTCACAAACAATCATCATCATGTTATCCAAAAGATCTTCCAACATTGATGAATCACCTAGCGCAAACAATCCTCTTCAAGAAATCCAAAACTTTATCCTACCACCTTCCGTAGTGCCATCACCCAAATCTAGAAAAACCGCACGGATTAGCATTCGGCCTTGTTGTTTAGCCACCATTGTCAAAAAGTTCATCACCAACTACTCATTCACCACCAAATGATTCTATAGTAGCACCTCCATCATCTCCAACAAGCACACCACCATCATCACCTATCAAATCTCCACCTAAGATCACTCTATCGGAACTCCTTAAGACTCCGAAAACACTTCAACAAACCATGTCTAGTCCACCACCCACATCATTTCAACAAACTTCCAACCCAAAAGAACTAGTTTTTTTTAACACCACCCACATCTCCGAACACAATTTACAAAGACCTTGCAACTTCACCACCTTTAGCTCCCATTGTCTTACAAGAACATCTAGGTTCTTTTCCACCACCACTTCCAAACATTCCGGATTTTGATCCATATTTTTCACACTTTCCACCACAAATTCTGCTTTCCACCAATCAAACTTACCCGGAAACCATCCACACACAATACCCACATCATTTACATTGTGAACATTGCCAATCCACTAGGGAACTTGCAATGGAAATTAGGGATGAGATGCGATTCATACTTAACCACATCCTTGATCGCATCAACATCATCACTCACCAAAACTTCTGTCATTAACCTTATGCAAGCATGGAAAGGATGATATTATTATTTTCTCTATTTTTTTGAGTCATTTTTAAGAACAAACCTTGTTCTTAGTTTTTACATGTTTGTGTGTGGCCTATATACCACTACACTTTGTCATTTTATTACAAGGCTTTGTTTACTTACCTTGGTTCTCCATCTTGTTTCTCGTCCAATACAAGATTATATTGCATGTTACTACTAACTTTTTCTTTGTAGGTATTATATTTTCTCACTTGACGCCCCATTCTAGGGGGAGCTACCGTCAAGGGGGAGTTAGTGATTCGTGGATTATATTATTTTTCCACACTTTATCTCTTCGTTAGGGTCGCTCTTTGTTTCGACAAAAAGGGGGAGAAGAAGTAAAACTTATGCTTTCAAAACATACATCTAATCTTAAGTTTTACTCATCATAACATTATGTTTTGTCATCAACAAAAAGGGGGAGATTGTTAATACAAATAAATCGTAAAAACGTTTATTCATATTTGGCTATCTCTTTGTGTTTTGTTGATAACAAATATAAAGTTATCATAAGTAAAATTATAAGGATACATGTTATTTTTGTAAAGCATTTACATATATAGTCATTCAACATTAATTGTTGTAATAATTCATTTGTTGTATTAGTTTATTAGGATGGGTAAAATTCATAACCCATGACCCATACCCATGGAGCAAATCCATAACCCATGGAGCTAACCCATGACCCATTGACTAGATGCATTGCATCTTCTAGATACATTGTATCTATTTGGATACCCATGGTTCAAATTCTATGACCCATGACCCATGATCCATGACCCATAACCCAAGTAGGAGGAGCGTCCTACGGATCCCCCAGATTACACTGGACGGATCCCTCATGTAAGCGATCCGTGGGATCCGGGCAACAGTAGTGATTTTTTGCCTATAAATAGTGAGCCATTTCTTCATTGTAACTCACCCCTCTTCTTACAAACTCTCTCATATACTCTCTCATTCTTCTAATCTTAGATCTCTTGATCATTCTAGTATATCTTCTTTCTTTTGTTGTGTTTCTCATATAGGTCCTTCTCAAAGGCGAGATCACAAGTTACTACAAGGCATCCAAGCAAGGGGTCCTTGATTGATTTCTTCCTCCACAAGATTTCTGTAGCAAGATCTTGTACTTTATATTTCACATAGTTGTTGTGTTATAGTTGTGTTGGTTTGGTCCTCCGTGTTAAGGACTCGTTATTTAGCTTTGTACCGGAAAAGTGTAGCGGCGTTGTGAAGGCTTCTCCGCCAAGTTGAAGGAGTTTGTTGACATAGTGCTTGAACTCTCGAGTAGGTGACTCGGGGAGTGGAGTAGGGCAAGGAAGGTGTCCTTGTAGCCGAACCACTATAAATCGGTTGTGTCATTTCTATCCTTTACTTTACTTGCTTTCTTTACTTACATTACTTATAGATCTATACTTTATATCCATCCATACGATTTCACATAACATCAAATCTAAAGTTTTTGAAACTAAATTAAAATCGGCAAAACTATTCAACCCCCCTTCTAGTTTTCCACATATGATAATCTAAAGACCTAAAGCAATGCTTCTGCAACTCTGATGCAAAATATCATGATCCAACAAAGTGTGAGGATGTCGGTCCAGAATTCACAATATCACATGGAGGCGATACAGCAAAGGATGATCCAGAGATTTACTGTAGCTGAGGATCTCAATGAAATCTCAAAGACCACCGAGTCATGGAACAGTCAAAGATCACCATTGAAGTACAAAGATTGCGGACTTTGAAGAATCAAAGACTACAAGCTTGAAGATCAAGAACTTGTAATAGAATGCTAGAACTCAAAATGTATTTAAATGAGGTGACCTCCCTTAGGGGGAGATTTTTAAGATTTAGTAAATCCGTAAGTTAAAGACTCGGTCACCTCTGGTATTTGTTAGCATTAGAAAGTTCGTAGTCTTAGACATTTAGTCATTAGTAAGTAGTTAGTTAAGTAACACCGTGGAGGACGGACGGGTCTTTACCCACTGTATACCTGATCCACAGCCCGTAGGAGGCGTATCTTGTAAAAACTATAAATACCCTCTACCCTCCAAGGTAGAGGATTGGAGCTTCACAATATACTTTCACTTTCTCTCTCAAGAAGTTCCCTACTCTGTACTTTCTCTCTCTAAAACCTCATAGTATTCGATCCATACATTGTGATATGTGTATTTATGATAACCAATCTCTTACATAAATACAAAAAAAACCACACAAGTACAAACCTACAAATTATTACCGATTACCAAACCATAGACAGGCACACCTTCATTGCCCTAACATACCTGCTACAACATTCACCCCCATCACTTACAACGTCAAGAGACCGCTAAGCCTCTCAACAAACAAATCCTTATCACGTGCACTTAACTCAAGCTCCCTTGCCATTATCTGCATTTGCAACATTTTTTGGTCATCTTTTGCTTGAACCTTCCTAAGAAACTCAGCCATTTTCTGAGGTACATTCTTCCCCACAGTCTCTAGCTCATCAATCAAAACAACTCATATACCTTTCCACAAATACCATAAACCTGTTGCGCTAACTTCATATCCTCACTTGCAGATTTGCAACAGTATAAAACCATCATATCTGTCCAATTAGAAGAATTCTCATCGGCTTTGAGCACTTCACATTTATGAAGTCTTCCCATTCTACTTTCTTACTTCTACCAATTAAATTACAATTTCAAGCATAAAGAAAACTATAGTGCACATGTCTGTTAAATAGGCATAACAACAAACATAAAACACTCGCATACACCACTTTTACATGGGTAAAATTAAAAGTCAGGGAATCAATACAACTTGAATAGAAGAAGGCCCTTTTCAGAATCTGCAAAACAGCCTAAACCTTTCATATTTACCTACCTTTATCTACATATTGTCTACTAATAAACAAGTAATTACTCATTTGCCATTTACTAATTATACAAGCATTTACAATGCAGAATAATAATAGAGTTGCATCTTTCTTTGGTTTTATTCTTTTTGCATATGCAGGAACATCAGACACTTGACAAATGCAAGCTACAAAACCATCAACCAACGAAAAGCAAAAGCAGCTTTGAAAGTAAAGTCCACAACAACCACTTTTGCTATCTAAAAGACGGAAAGACAGCTATCTTTTGTAATCCCCTCTACCGAATGTAAATACGCAGGCAATGTCTAAGTAATGTAGTCAACCAAAATAACTATGGCATCTATGTGTGTGCAATTGATGCGTCTAAGCCGCACAAAACACTTATGTATTACAAGTATTTTATGTAATCTTAAGCTTACAATATGTTGCTCTAACTTGAATTCTGCACCATTCAATATACTTATACATCCACAAACTTTGAGGAACAAACCCAGAAATTTATTGATGCAATAATGAAAGTTAAATAACATAAACAATAGCGTCATTTAACATATCGTTTCTCCCAAACTTTAACAACTCCAACATGATTACATGCCTATCATGAACACGAGCTTCTACCTCCTCAATCCGAATGTCATAATCTTTTTCATCCGAATATTGGGATGTTAGAAAATTTAGCAATTGTTGATACTTTGATTTAAAAAAATCAATTTAAGAATAATAGAATATATAGAATTTCTTTTTCATGAGTTTTCCGCAACAATACTAACAAAAAACGTTACGCGTGCTCCCGCAGCAACGCGCGGGCGCATTTTCACTCGTTCAAATAACAATACAATACCAAAACTAAAAATACAAAATTGTAAATTTATACCTAACAAATTTGATATTATGTTAATTATATTTAAATGTAAAAAGTATGAGAGAGATAGAGAGAAAATGCATGTGGGCCCTCAAATCCACTACAATCCCACCCATCTACCTAATATTTGAGTATGGTAGTGTATGAGGGTTTGAACCCTAATTTTAAAAACCATATTCTAAACCAAACAAAGGTTTCAACTCACCTTTGAGTCCAAACCAACAAAAACCCCCTACCAAACGGACCCTAAGATCATTTGAGGATAAAAACTTCTTTACAAAATAAATGATTAATCTCTACACTCCATTTTTATTAAATCTAATGGATGAGATTAATCCCAACAATTAAAAAAACTCACTTTCATCATTTTTTTCAAATATAAATATCTTTCAAACCGTTAATCGTCAAGCGGAAAAAAATATACCATCACGACGAGCATTTAATTATCTTTCTATAGATAGGCACTTTGATATACTTTCGACAAAAAAAAATTCGTGTTTTTCACCTTTTTTTTTAAGTTTTTTTCGTTTTGAATACCACATGTGATATTAGTGTTAAATCATATATGGTACGTATATCATAATACCATATATGATTTAACACTAGTATCACATATGATATTACATATCATATGTGATTTAACACTAATATCACATGTGATCTTCAAATTATAGTTAAATCATATATGATATTTCATGCAAATTCCATTTTCAAAGAAAAACGAAAAAAAAGACTAAAAAACGTGAAAAACGATTTTTTTTTTTCTTTTTTCGAAAGTATATCAAAGTGCCCATAATTAAATGCTCGTCGCGATGGTGTAATTGTTTTGGTTAACGATTAACGATTTAAGAGATATTTAAATTATAAAAAATATATGAAATAATAAAATGCTTTTAATCTCTGCCATTGATTTCTTTTTAGATGGATGGTGGAAATGAGTCCTTGGCATGTAAGAAAAGTTTGATATGTAAAATAACTCTCCTCTATATATCTATATACGTAACTTGATAACGGCTCTGTATGATGTTTATGACTTTTCAATATGTAATTCGTAACAATGTTTGTGACTTATTAAATCCTATCTCTATTATTGTCGCCACGATTAATTCTTTTCTTTAGGTGGTGGTCTACAACTCTACAAGAAGTCAAGAATGGTTTTTAGTCTTCACGTTCTATATAGACATATTAATGAGTGCACTAACTATATCTTGATGCACTAAATAATGAAGCGAGTTAACCCTAATATAAAGGCTGATAACGAAGATAAAACCTTCATGCAGGGGTGAGCATAAAAACTGATATATCGAATCAAAACCGAAAAAGCCAAATCAAAAAAGCCGCCCCAATTGACAAACCGACGGCGGTGGTTTTGATATTCATAAAAACCGACTGTTTGGGGCAGTTTTTAGTTTCATACGAAAAACCAAACCGAAAAAGCCGCCCACCCCACCTTTTATATTTTTTTATATAATTTTATCTATATAAGATATTTAATTGATATTTAATTTCAAAGATTTTAGTATGCAATATTATCTAAAAAAAGCAGTTGCATTTTCTATTATCTAGACACTCAAATTTGATCAATTTATAGATATTATATCTTTGTTTTCGAACAATAGTGTTCTTTGAATGTTTTTGCGGACAAAAAACGCAAGAACATGCATTTTATATTTTAGAATCTTGTTTGGTTTTTTCGTAGCTCTTGACTGTTGGATATTATGCTAGTGTTGATATTTGATTTAATATTTTTGATTTAAAAATTGGAATGGTAAACTTTAAATAAAATGAAAACTTGCTTCTTTTCATGTAAGAAAAAACAAAAAAAAAATCAAAACCGAACCGATTCAATGTAAAAAACCGAAAAAGCGAAATCGAAAAAACCAAAACCAAATAGTTTGTAGTTTTCAAAAACCGAAATATACGGTTTGGTTTTAGATTTTTATGAAAAAACCGCCCCCATGCTCACCCATACCTTCTGTAATAAACCTAACAAGAGATAAACTCTAAAAACCTTATGGTGCTTTTGGTTTTGGTATATTAGGGGAATTTCATGGCATTTACATTTTAAATTCTTTAAAAATAGTGTGTTTGGTATGTAGAATAAAGGATATTAAAATTATAAATTGACAAAATGAAGCAAATTAGAATGCCTTTAAAAAGTGAAGAATTTTAATTTACTTAGAAACACTTTTTATAAATGACCAAAATACAATTTATACTTTTTTTTTCTTTTGTTTATGTTTATTTTGCGTAAACTTTTTAAATTATTTCTAGAATCAAAGTAAATCTATAACTTACTAAAAAAATTGCAATAACAAACATTATAAAATATTTCAAAATACTATAAATTTCTATCAACCAAACACGTAAAGGTATTTTAAATTCCGAAATTCTAAATCCTCAAAAATTGAAATTTCCTAGAATTTCAAATTCCACGAACCAAAGCCATCTTAGTTTATTAATAATCAAGATCAAAGATTGAAAGTTATCTTAGAGAAAGATAACTAATTAAAGTAAAAAAAAAAAAACATAATTAAATAAATAAATAAACTTTTCTAGTAATGAAAATACTAAAAGATAACGCTCTAAGTAATAAAGTAAAATCAGACGCTTGTCTCTCGGGTATCAAGGAAACATTGTTCTTGGTAATAACCTAAAATGAATACGCTTTTATTTGAAGATATACAGCGTAACAAACTTATTTGGAGTTCGCCATAAGGAATCATGATAAGGGTGGATTTTCTTCACTTTTATTTTCATCATTTCCCCTCCGCGAGAAAGAGGCTTCGACCCAGGAGTTCTCATGTGTCTTCTTCACCTCCTCAAATCTTCATCCGACGGCGCTTGTCAGTGTAGCCTTGAACTCCACATTAACTCGGCACTCTCTTCCCCATATTTTTATACGCTTACCACCACCTCCCAACGATCAACCCATGACCTTAAACGTCTGAGTTATATGTACTCATTATCAATAATCACTAAATCTTCGATTGCAACAAAAATAGTTTATTTGTTAGCCACAAAAACCTTTATTGAATTGATATAAATTTAACCCAATGATTAAAATCACGGACTTTTGTACATTTAGTAACTTTGAACTCGGTAGCTTCAATTTCAAGATAATGTCAAAGTAAATCGAATCATAATGCCAAAGTGCCGTAATTAGAAATCGAATCATACTTTGGGAGAGTAGGTTGAAATTTTATTAAGGGTGCTTTTTTTTCTGCTACCACCTCAACCATAGATACCGAACATAAAAGAAAGGATCCAAATATGAAAGGAGTACTAAATAGGAGTATGTGATTATTTGTTTTTCTATTTTTCAAATAGAAGAGTGATATGATTATTTATTTTCTATTTTTTCAAATGGAAACTTTAAAAAATGAAGCTGATGATGATTTGTTTGTCTACCATGATTCAAACAATTTTATTAAGGGTGCTTTTTTTTCTGCTACCACCTCAACCATAGATACCGAACATAAAAGAAAGGATCCAAATATGAAAGGAGTACTAAATAGGAGTATGTGATTATTTGTTTTTCTATTTTTTCAAATGGAAACTTTAAAAAATGAAGCTGATGATGATTTGTTTGTCTACCATGATTCAAACAATGAAACATCACATATTGCATTCATTTTGAATAACAATCTTGATCGGTTCGTCACCACATAAAAATCGGTTAACCGAACCGTAATTGAAAACAAACCGAAAAACCAACCCGGTCAAAACCGGTTTTGACCAAAACCGGTCCGGTTTTTACCCAAACCGGCGATTTGGAACCGGTTTGACATTTTGAAAAAACCACCGGTTTGGAGACCGGCTTTTGTTAACCGGTTATACGAACCAGTTCAGTTAACCGGTTCTAAACCGGTTTTTGAGGGATTTTTAATTTTTTTTGAATTTCAAAATTTTGAATGTAGAGCGGGAAGGAGCGGGGAGGGGCGGATATTTTTAAATTGTGCTCAAAAATTACCATTTTGCCATAGAAAGGTTAGTATAAATAGAAGTGTTATGTATTTGGTTAATTACAACTTTCAAACAATTATAAATAATCAAAACCGAAAGTATTACACTAATGGCAAGTTCAAACACCACCAACACCACCAAAACCGAAGCTGGTTCAACAAGTGCAGCGACGATTGTCCGAACTTTACCATACGATCGTGTAAAAGATCCATGGGAAAACTTCAACCTCGTCCTAATGTCGGATGGTAAGAAAAAGGCTCAATGTAAACATGGCTTGAATGTAATGTCTGCCGGTTCAAACTCGACGTTTAGGGCTCATATCAAAAACAAGTATTGCAAGGCACTCAAAATGGTTCCGGAAGCCGGTCAATCGTCCATTGGTCGAGACGGGAGTATTTTTGCATATGATCATGATGTAGTCCGTCAACAATTTGCCGGTTTGGTGATTCAACGTAGTTTGCCGTTCAACCACTTTGACGACGACGGTGTTTCAGAATTATGTCCAACCAATGTATAATCATGTAAGTCGTATGACTCTAAAACGAGATTCTATGAAAATGTGGAAAACGGCTAAACAAGATTTAAAAAATGCTTTTTAAATTTAGATGCTTCTGTTAATTTAACAACCGATGTTTGGTCTGCTCCTCATAGTTTGCCATTTTCGTACCTTTGTGTTACCGTACATTGGGTTGATGCCAAAAGTTGGCAAATGATGAAGCGAGTCTTAGCATTTGAAGACTTTCCGATTCCTCACTCCGGAGATGCTTTATACCAATTGTTGAAAAAAGTGTTTCATAAATTTCACTTGACAGAAAAACAAAATTCAATAACGTTGGATAATGTAGTAACAACACAAATGTAATGCGTAGACTAAAAATGAAATACGAGGCACCTTTAAATGGCGATTTTTTTCATAGTCGATGTGTTGCACACATCATTAACTTGGCCGTGCAAGCGGGATTAAAAGATGAGAATTTGAGTCGAATGAAAGAAAGTTTTAAAAGAATGTTGTATGATATTTTTAAAAAGGGTAGTAGTAAAAGATATAATGCCTACATTCGGTTGTGTGAAAATGCGGGGAAACCTTGGTTATCACCTAATTGGGATATTGAAACAAGATGGAACTCCAACATCTTATGTTCATAAGTGGTTTAAAATAAAATGTGACTTTACAATATTTTCATGACAAATTGTCGGAAAAGGGTAAGTGTGCTCCATTTAATGCCGATCATTGGGATACTATTGAAAAACTAACCCTATTACTTGAAGTTTTTTACAACGCAACAAAAAAATTGTCGGGAGTTTATTATCCAACGGCTCATTTGGTACTCGAGCAACTGTACTTTGTTGATCCCAGTTGAGCAAACGATCTTATATAAAAGCTGACTTTGCGAATATAAACTATTAAACACTATGCGGAATCTAGTGCTTAACCTTAAGAAGAATAACATTGATTATCACTAAATACCAATGTTGCAAAAATCGGTCAACTCGGCCGATTAATCGCCGATTAATCGGCCGAGTACCTTGTCGATTTTTGAAAATCGGTCGAAAAATCGGCTTAGGATAAAAATCGACACTAAGCAGTTAAAAAATCAGCCGAATCGGTCAAAATCGGCCGAATCGATCAAAATCGGCCGAATCGGTCAAAATCGGCCAAATCGGTAAAAAATCGGCCGAATTGGGCAAATCGGTCATTTTAAAAATAATAATAATTTAGGCATTATACTTAATTTAGGGATCGTATATTTCACTTATAACGCATAATGGGCATCATAATCATAATTGGAGCCTTTTATTGAGGTTTGGAAACATAGCAGACTTGGAATCGGTTAAGAGTTTTAGTTTGGTCTCCAGAAATACCAAAAAACTGCAGGAAATGCCAATCCGATTAATCACCAATTAATCACGACTTGACCGATTACTCGCTGCAGGGTGGTCGACCGCCCGACTACCGATTCACGATTTTTGTAACATTGCTAAACACCTCAATACATTATTAATATACGAATACTCTAAATAGTATTAGGGTTTACAACCTTGAAGTGTATCGACTCTAGATATCACAAAAGCGTATATCTAACTCTAACCTAGGACCTCCTTTTATAGGCTAAGGAGTTCTTTACAATATACAATACTTAATCTACAAGATAAATATTTTTTCCTTATTTATCTAATACAAAACGTTCTACCCAAGACATTCTAATAATACAATAAATTAAACTGACACATCATACTAGCAGTGGTTAAGTAACAATAGCAGTGGCTTACTTCTTCTACTAGCAGTGGTTCCTTTCCTTCTAGTCGTGGTATTTGTTGTACTGGCAGTGGTTCCATACTTAGAATAATTCTTGTCAGCAGAACCAAAAACCCAACATACTTGATGTCTTCAAGTATTTCCGCATTTGAATTTAATGGTGGTGTTTATACAAGCATGGTTTCCGGCATGAAAGATAATATTTTGAAACTTTGCCACTGTTAATTACTTGTGCGGCCGCATTAAATCCATGTTATAATTTAAGCGGGGTAGAGTTGCTTATCGACTGATTGTAACTGATTTGGGTTGTTTCGCGTCAAACCCGAACTTTGCTGACGATGCAAAAGAGTCCTTTGGCCATTCTTTTAAAGGTTTGTAGGAATATTATTTTGAAAAATATGGTAACCCACCTCCTACTGTGAATGAGTCTTCTTCATCATCATCAAGGGTATTTAGAGGGAATCCGATACTTGCTTTGCATAAAAAGATAAGAGAGAATCCCAACAAATGGTCAAAGAGTGATCATTTCGCGAACAGTGAATATGAAAGATATACCACAACCGATTTTATCTCACATATTCCGCCGGAATAAGTTGAAAACTTTGATATTTTGGCGTTTTGGAAAGCAAAGGAAACAATATTTCCCGTTCTATCCCGAATGGCTCATGATGTACTAAGTGTACAAGCTACTTCGGTACCTTCTGAATCCGCTTTTTCAACAAGTGGAAGGGTTTTATCAAACCTGAGAACAAGGCTCACACCAACTTCTTTGGAGATGTGTATGTGTTTGAAAGATCACTTGGACGCAATGAAGTGAGTGCAAGATAAAGCTAATATTGAAAATGCCCTAGACTTTGAAGAGGAGATCTACGAGGAAGAGGTGTAATCGGGTGAAATCGAGTTACTTTCCGATGAAGAAATAAGACAAGATGCAGCTGCTCAAGAAGCTAGGTGTAATGGATCCGATGAAGGCTATTAAGACTTTTATGTTTACGTATTATGTTTTAAGTTTATGTATTTCCTTTAAGTTTATGTATTTCCGACGTATTAAATAAAAGTTGAAGTTTATTCAATGTAAGTTTGTATAAACGACGAAAAACGAAAAAACAAAAGTTCGATTTCATATCGGTTAACCGGATAAAAACCGGTTAAACCGGTTTATTTTTTTTTGAAAATTCGAAATTTTGGTGGGTGGCAATTTTTTTTTCAAATTTTAAACCGGTTTAACCGGTTTTATATTTTTTTTAAATTTGAATTTTTGGGTGGCGGTAAAAAAAATTTTCAAAAGTTTCAACCGGTTAACAGGAAACAAAAGGTCCCAAACCGGTTTAAATTTTCAAATTTTGAATTTTTTTTAGCGGGAAGGCGGGTAAATTTTCAAAATTTGATTTTTTTTATATTTACAAGTTTGCCATTGTAAGACTAGTATAAATAAATGGATTGTGTTTTTATTTATTTGCAACTTTTATACAATTAAAAATACACTCTAAAAAATAAAAACCGAAAGAATTTCACTAATGGCTAATCCTGCACCGCCTCCGCCAGCCCCGCCACCGGTGATTGTTCATTTTTTACCGGTAGACCGTGCACCCGATGTGTGGGCTAACTACAACTACGTCCAAATGTCGGATGACAAGCGAATGGCTCAATGTAAGCATTGTTTATGTTTATTGAAACCCTTTTCCAACGCGGCGTTGAAGGTTCACACACAAAATTATTGCCGCCATGCACTTGCAGTTGAAGGCTCGAGTCGACGTTGAGTAGCTTATCGAGTTATCGATGTTTTATGTTTATGTTATTATGTGTTATGTTTTAAGTTTATGTATAATGTGTGATGTATTTCCTTTTAGTCGTATTTTCCGTTCTATTAAATAAAAATTGAAGTTTATTAATACACGAAACAAGAAAACGATGACAAACGACGACGGAAAACGAAGAAAAAATAAAAACTCGAACCGGTCAAAACCGGTTAACCGGTCAAGACCGATCCCAAACCGTACCCAAACCGGTTTGGACCGGTTGGGTTTTTTTCTCCTCGCATCTGGTTTGTAACTGAACCGGTTAACCGGCACGACCGGTTTTTTTTCGTTGACCCAAACCGGTTCGGGTTTGACCGGTCATGAAACCGAACCGGTTAACCGAAATGTGCACCTCTGGGACCAAACCACATAAACCAAACTATCTTTATCTTTAGAGAAAATTTATTAAATGAACTTTCTATAGGAGTAGTTTACGAATTTGCACCTCGCACGTGAAATTTTCCAAAATGAACTTCTTAATATAATCCGTTAGATGGATTCGTAGATTAGTTTTAACCATACACGTGTATAAAAAAAGTGTTGGGCGAGTCTCGAGTCGGGGGCGAGGAAGCTTCAAGCTAGGTTCTGGGCGAGGAACTAGGCGAGGGGACTAGGGACTGGGCGAGGAAGCTAGGTCTGGGCGAGGAACTAGGCGAGGGGAGGAAAGGAATTGGGCGAGGAAGCTGGAAGATGGGCGAGTTACTGGGAAGTTTATGTACAAAGGCGAGTGGTAGGGCGAGTTACTAGGCGAGATGTGAAAATATTGACTTGGGCGAGTTACTAGGCGAGATGTGAAAATATTGACTCCAAATGAGGTATTATGCTGGTAGAAAATATTGACTCCAACTGAACCTTAATACTCCAAATGAACCTTAATCTGGGAATACAATACATGGTCGATGGGGTTAATAAAGAGGATTAATAATGGTTACCTTTGACAATATATTAGCTGTGTTACACATATTTGGGGTGATATCTCGGGCGAATACAATACATGGGCGATGTTATTTTCAAATGTAATTAAATGTTTGGGAACCAGGTGAATACATTTTTTGGGCGAGAGTATGATGAAGGGCGAATGGAAAATGAAAACATTAATAGTGACATATTTTGGTCATTTTGGTAAAGCATCTAAAAAAGGTTCAGTAGCGTAAAATCACTCCCTATAAAGATTATTTAGGTAATTGTCTTTTATCTCTTTATATATAATAAAAGAAAAGTTTTTTGAATGACACAAATCCCTATTATGACGTCATATAGCCACGCGTTCCATTTGTAGCCTCCAACTGACTTTTTTCTTGTGCATTATTATAATAACATTTTCCAATATTTACACAAAAACCCTTGTACAATTAAATAATTTTACAACATTAAAGTAAAGCGAGGCATCTTTTCTAAGATGCTACATTCGTCAGTTTCTTTTGGCCATTACATATTTACGGATTCTACCCTTCACTTTTATGTGTAGTTTTTTAAATACACCTTACATAACTAATGCTATAATCAAATCTCATACATCTTAAACCTATTTCAACATATATCATTTTTTAACTATATATCTAAAACATATGATATGTTAATGAAGATAATATTTATCTAAACTTAACATGCAAATATAAGTCTCCTCAACCAAATATTAATACCTACATACTAAGTTTACAATACAAACAACAACAACAACAGACCCAATCCCGCCGGAGCGGGGTATGGGGGAGGTAAAAATGTAGACAGATCCTACCCCTGCCCCCGGGTAAACCCGGGAGAAGGGAGACTGCTTCCAACGAGACCTCCGGCAAGTGCAGGTGTGTGGGTGAGAAAGAGAGGAGAAGAAAGCATAAGATAATAAAACCACAAGCACAAGCAGAGACGAAAGCAAGTAAAAACAATGCAAAGGGGCACGGGAGAAAGCACATGAAAAGGCACACAAAAGCAGGACACAAACATAAAAACAAAGGGACAAAACCCAAAGACAAGCAGGAAGACTAAAAGGAGCAACATAAAGCAAGGCAGGAACCTAACACGCACAGATCTAAAGGTAGGCAGAGCAACAAAAACAAAGCACCAAAGACGAAAAACAGGCAAGAAAAGCAGGCAAACCAGGTAAACACAAAGCAAAGCAACGCACGGGGCCTAGGGCCATGGCAAAAGCAAAAAGGCGCCTAGAAACCTAAACCCACCAAAAACCACCTAAACCCCCTAAGACCCTAGCCAAAACTACTCGCACATTCTAATCCTATCTCTCCACCCCTTCCTATCTGAGGTCATGTCCTCCAACAATAGAAGATCCGACATGTCTAGCTTAAGTCTATCCTCCCACCTGAGATTGGGTCTGCCCCTTCTTCTCACGCCATCTACTACCAGCGCCTCGACCCTTCTAACCGGCGCTGTTTGGGGCCTCCTCCTGACATGGCCGAACCACCTCAACCTACCTTCTCTCATCTTCGAGATAATATTTCTGACACCAAGTTTTTCTCTAAAAACTCTGTTCGGTATCATGTCAAGCAAGGTTTTACCACAAGTCCATTTCAGCATTCTCAGTTCGGCCACCTCTACCCTGTAAGCATGGGCCTTGGAGATGGGCCAACACTCAGAGCCGTACAACATAGCCGGTCTAATCGCCACTCTGTAAAATTTCCCCTTTAGCTTTAATGGGCGTTCCATCCTGAGAGGACTCCCGACGCCGCCTCCATTTTCCAACCAACTCTTATCCGGTGGGTTACATCCTCATCTATCTTCCCCGATTTGTGAATCATCGATCCCAGATATCTAAAAGACTCCTTGGGTGGCAGGATGTGGTCGCCGATACGAATATCTTCGTGGTGGTCTGACTCGCTTCTCCCAAAGGCACATCTCAGGTATTCAGTCTTGTCTCTGCTTACCCGAAGGCCGTTGTCTTCAAGAGTCTCCCTCCAGCGCTCGAGTATGATGTTTAACCCTTCGGCTGATTCTGCCACCAACACAATGTCGTCAGCAAAAATCATGCTCTACGGGATACTCTCTTGAATCCCTCTAGATAGGTCATCCAGGACCAAGGCGAAGAGGTATGGACTTAAAGCAGATCCCTGGTGGAGCCCCCACCCTCACCGGGAAAAACTCTGAGATCCCCACGATGGACCTTACACGAGTCTTAGCCCCCTCGTACATATCCTTAATGACTCTCACGTATCTCCTTGGTGTTCCCTTATCAAAAAGAGTTCTCCAGATCAACTCTCGAGGGACACTATCATATGCCTTTTCAAGGTCTAAGAAAGCCATATGCAGGTCCTTTTGTCTCTCTTTGTACTTCTCGATGAGGCTCCTGAGAAGGTGAATAGCCTCAATCGAGGACCTTCCCGACATAAAGCCAAATTGGTTCTCAGACACCCTCGTCTCCCTTCTCAGCCTCCTCTCAATAACTCTCTAAGGTGAATAACCTACATACTAAGTTTCTCATATCAAATTCACAACATAAATATGTGAAAATATTTCTTTAGATTGCTTGTGTTCTTAACACATTTTGTGATTCATTTTTATTATCAACTGCGTGTCAGCTGACTTACATTGTATAACAAAAGGCTCATCATTTTTAATGTTTTTTAAATGTTACTCCCTCCGTCTCATTTTAATCGTCCATATTTTATTTGTGAGATGTCTCAAAAAAATTGTTCACTTTTTAATTTTAGTAATAAATAGAGAATTTAGTAAGAGAATATTACATATGAGTGGTTGAAAATTGATATGGTCTCACCTTTATTAAATTTGATGATTTTTATCTCTTGACAATAATTTTGAGACGGAGAGAATATTCCTTATTCTAATATAACTTTTCATTTGAGTCATTGAATCAAAATGTATGTTAAAGAAATTAAGAACGGGAAAAAGTTTAATACATATCACAAATTTTTTAAAAATTAAATCAACTAATCCTGATCATTTATTTTTTCATCAAACTTATAAAATCCATATTCATTCTTCTAATCAAAAATAAAATATCTCACATACAGTTAATCGTTACACGAAATAAGTTGTACAATCGCGACGAGAATGATATCATCTTTCTATAGAAAGACACTTCTATATACTTTCGACGAACTTTTTTTCGAGTTTTTTTAGTGCTGAAATTTACGACTAGAAAAATCAAATGTGATTTGTATAACAAGAGTTGGTTTGTTATTTTAAAAATCACATGTGACTTGTGAAAGCACACTTCATTTTTAAAGAAAAGTTCACATGAAATTTTTTACGACGTAAATTTCAGCACTAAAAAAAACTCAAAAAAAATGTTCGTCGATAATATATTGAAGCGCCTATCTACTAGAAAAATAAAAAATAAAATTTGTCACGATGGTGTATCTTTCGTCGCTTGACGATTTACCGTTTGTGAGATATTTTATTTTTAAGTGAAAAATTTTATAAACGGGTTTTTTTTTGTTTTGATAAAATAAATAAATTGCTAAAATTTGCTTATTTGATTTTTAAAGAATTTTTTATTTATATTGATCTCATCTCATTGAGAGTGTTGTTTCAATTCTCTTGTGAATTTTACGGGTGTAAAATCTAAAGTTTTTGTTTTTTCTTTGCAGGTTAATTAAAAACTATCGTCAAAATTAAGAAAAAAAGTTGGTCGAAAATATATCGAAGTATCTATGTACTGAAAAATAAAAAAATTCGTCGCGACGGTGTATCTTTCGTCGCTTGATGGTTTACCATTTGTGAGATATTTTACTATTAAGAAATAATGTGAAAAGCTGGTTTTTTGTTTTAATAAAAAAATAAATGATTAAGATTTGTTCATTTGATTTTTAAAGAATTTATGATTTATATTGGTCACATCTCATTGAAAATGTTGTTTTACGGGTGTAAAAGCTAAAGCTTTTGTTTTTTCTTCGCGGGTCAATTATACGCGATTGTGAATTAATCTTATTGTTTTATTTACTAATTTGGTTGAACTCTCTAATAATTATGATAATTTCATATAAATTATCTCATCCTTTCTAATATTTACATAAAAAACCCTTATACAATTAAAAACGTTTTTTTTAACATGGAAATGTTTGCAGCGATACTATAAATATTTTTTTACTTTTTTTTCATAGATTTTCATCATGGTAATTTCATATGATTTATCTTCACATCATTTGTCCTTGGTACTCTAAGAACTACTAATTCATCATCAACAGGCTTAAAGTCAGAGGAAAGGATAAGACATTCTGTGTCAGTGAAGAACACAGGATGCTTTTATCACGATTTGTGATAATCTTGACAATAGATTGAACTTTAACTCCTTTACATATCTAACATTCTCAAAATCTATAAGCCCTGCTTTGATAGTCCCTTTTCCAGTAATTTTTCCTCCATTGGGATCATTCCCAAATGCAACTCTTCCTCCACTAATCTTCCTAAAATCAGACAGGATCTCTTTGTCTCTGTCATACTTCCAGAGCAACCACTATCCACAATAAGATGATCTTTAAGCTCCTCTTTCGGGTTGCCCTGCACATAAAGAAAAGAGTTAGAAACTTTTAGGAACCCAAGCCATTATTGACTTGTGTTTCCCTTGTGGAGTTACAAACTCAAATTCTTTGAGTATGTAATTACCACTATCTTTCAAATGATGATCCAGAATTATCTTTTGATCTTTAGCATGTGGATTTTCAAAACTTTCTGGGTTTTCAACACAAATCTCTTTTTCGTCATCACAAAAAACATTTGATTCACTTTTGGTTGAAAGTCAATGTCTTGTCCCTCTCAGTACTTTCCCTTTTAACACATTCTGTTTTAACACTTGGTTCCTCTGATCTAAATCTCCTATGTGAATTGTAATACCTTCTAGGTTGATAGTGAGATCTCCTAGAATTTCTATACCAAGTATTGTAATCAGTACCTTGTTTTATGCACGAACAGTACTTTGAGAAATCTTGGGCGAGTTCAGTACTTTGGAAAGTACGTGAGATCTGAAGGTTTTGAAAAAGGTTTTATTTGGTGTGGGTATCTATGATCGGGTGAGAAATTTCTGTGATTGTCCCTATTTGTATTATTCCAAACTGGTTTGTGCTCTCTAGGTTTCTGGTTGGCAGTCCTATTCTTTGGAAAATTTCTAAGGTATTCTGAGTGTTGTTCACAAGTCCTAATTAGATGAGTAGGACTAAAACACACAAAAAACACAGTTCGACCCATCTGTCAAAGTGACATCTTCTATGTCTATGCCCAAAGTTATTTTGCCTTCTTGGTGAGTGATTAAACTTGTTTTGACCAAAATTATCTCAAAAAGGTTTAGCAAGCTCTTGTTTGAAAAGGTTTTGAAGAAGGTACTTCTTGTGGAGCACTACTTTGATTTAAAGGTACTGCTTGATTTTGAACATCGTTTTCAACAGATTCTTTGGGTTTTTCAGACCTAGATTGAGCAACTAGCTTTTTCCTAAACTCTAGACTCTCTACTCCAAAACGAGAAACATCAGGCCTAAGGGGTTGATGAATGCCAGTGGGATGTGGAACAACATGATAATCATTAGCTTTCTTATATTCAGGAGGTGAGTCACTTATTGAACCATCATTACTAGATGTATCTACATAATTAATGAGTTCTTCATCACTAGTGGTTATATCCTCATACTCACCTTCATCCTGATTACTAGATTAGTTTTCTTCTATCTTACTAAAATCCATTCCAAAACCTAATCCAGTTTTAAGGTAGGCTCTTTGCTGTTTTTGAACAAAAGAAACATGTGACAGGACCAGCTTCACCAAGCACAAACTTAGCTAACAAATCATCTCTTTCCTTAGTTAATTTCTCAATTTCAGCAATTTTACAGTTTAATTTCCATTCACTAAGTTTTAACTGGTAATCCTGTTGTGCATATTTTTCAGCCCAAGTTACTTCATTAGTTTCATGTGCTAAGATTTTGGCTTCCATAGATTCTAAAGGTTATTTGATAACCGCTACCTCGAACCTAGCCTTAACACAATTATCTCTCTCAATCACATAACTGCTAAGTTATTTATGATAAAAATCATAGCAATTTGAGCATACCTCAGAAATAGGAGATTGATTTGGTGAAGTAGCCACCAATGCAAGTTGAACAGGATCATCTTCACTTTCCTTGCTCCAGTCAAATCCTCCAAAGCCATCATCTGATTCCAAAACAGCATGTTCAGGTTCTTCAGCAAAAACAGTGCTCCAATCCAATGCTTCTACTGAATCAACAATTTCTTCTTCCACTGCTACCATGCAATAAGTTACAGGTTCATCATCAAACTCTTCACTCCAGTCAACTTCGATAACTTCTTGAGCAACCAAAGCTTTTGTTTCAGAGAATTGGAATTTCCTTAAGCTCAAGTTTTGGCTTTTCAGATGTCATGTTTGCTTGATACTTAGCAAACCTGCACTCCCTTGCAAAGTGACCAGTCTTTTGACAATTGAAGCATTCAATTTTAGATTTGTCAAAAGTTATGCCCTGTTTTGGTTTGAAATCAATGCTTTTGCTTGTCTTCTTCATGTACTTTTTGATCCTTGCAAGGATCATAGCAACTTGCCACCCGATATCAATTTCTTCAAGTGCATCTTCTTCAATCTGTGCTAGATCTTCTTCATAAGTGATAGGTAAACTAGCTTGTTGTGCAAAGAAGGAGCACATAACTTCATCTGAGGCCATAGTGGTAGTTGGTGGGGCCTGTTGAACATATGAGGGGGTGTATAGAAGCAGCAGTACTTTGAAACACGGACTTTGAGGAGAAGCAGTACTTTTAATGGTACTTGGCCTTCTTTTCAGATGATAGAAAAGCAATACTGTGAGACTTAGAACTTGTTTGACCACTCATCTCATGCTCATACACCTTAAGTTGATGATAGAGATCATCAAAGTCCATGACATCCAAACCTTGTTGTCCTCTGATCATTGTAGCAATCACATGCCATAAAGATGGCAAACTTCTTAGAAACTTCAAATTAGCATCTTCACTGATACTTCGCCTTGTATAGCTCCAACATGTTGAGAAGATTCTGAAACCTATCATATGCAGCATCAAGACTCTCTCTTTCACCAGCTGTGAAAGTTTCAAACTGTTGCTTTAGCAAATTTCTGTGCATCTTTTTAGAGGCTTCATTTCCTCCAAATCTGGTCTTGAGAGCAGCCCAGAGCTGCTTAGCATCTTTAGCATCATGAAATTTGAGAAGATGACCATCCGGAATGGCAGATAAGAGAATGTTGAGTGCCTTCTCTTGATTCCTTAAGGTTCTGCTGGTATACTGGTTTAGGTGCCTTGGGTTGTCCAGAATATCAATGGGGTCGCTACAACTTCATTCCCATTCACAATTACATTCCATAGATCATGATGGTAATGGCAATATGTACTGCCTCATCTTCATGCACCAGAGATCATATTCTCCCTTCTTGATTATTGGAATTCTGGGTGAGGTGATTGAGGGTGGTGGAACAGCTTCAGTCGACATCTTGAATATGGTTGAAGTAGGGTTTCTTCCTAGTCAGAGTTTCCACACAAGCTCTGATACCACTTGTTGGATCGATATACTTTAATCAAACTATCTTAACTAGCTTGTTAAGGTTTAATAACCTCGGATAAATCCTAAGTTATTAACAAAGAAACACTGAGCAATCTTTATCAAGTACGCGGAATTTACTTAACAAAGCTAAGAAGAATAACCTTTTATTATAAACTCTAAATCTGCTTATTATGCAGATATTCTAATATAACTCTAAGATAATCGAACTTCTCTCTAAAACACTAATTAACTTGTGAATTCGTAAACTCTAAAACTCATAGACTCATACATCTAATGCCAATCTAGGAGTCCTTTTATAGGCTCAAGGATATCCTAGTCGGTTTACAATTGATAGCCTTGTACGACAAGTAATCTAAACATAGAATACAATACTTTCCATAAACGAATAACAGTTCTTTTGTTCTTGCAGTACTTTGACTTTTAGGTGCAGTACTTTGACTTTGTCTTTAGCAGTACTTTGACTCTTTGACTTTTCCCAGTACTTTGCAGCTTACAGTACTTTCATATCTTCAGTACTTTCATGTCTTCAGCACTTTCATATCCCAACACTTATTATAGCTTATTGTGAGTTTATATTTGATTTCTAAAACTATTCACATCAAAATCAAAAACCAGTCAACATAAGTCAACTGCAGCATTAAGCTCTCATGATTCTGAATTGCTGATATGGATATGGATTTGGGATGATTTGAATCTGAGTTGGGTAAATATAAGGTTTAGAGTAGTGGTACTTGTGAATTTTGGCAAGCCATTGTGGCTAGGACTTTCGTAAGTGCACTCATAACCTGTCTTATTTACTAATATTGCTGCACAATTTGTTATTCATATATGTTAAGTCATAATTGTTGATTTTGCATCAGTTAATTCATATTTAAATCTTAGTTGTTTGCTATTCAGAATTAGATAGAGTAGATTGCATTGTAGTTTCATAAAGAGTGTTTGGCAATAGTAGTTTAAGTATATTTGAGGTTTAGATTTTGCTTAAGTTCTGATATTATAGCTTCATCCAGGTTAGTTTGCATCTATTCAAACATCACTTTTCTTGTTAGTAAGCAATAAGTCAAAATCAATAGAAATCTGTCCTATATTAATATCTGTTGTGTAGGAATTAAGCTTAACTTGCATTAAGGCTTTAGAATTAGTGGATCTAGCTTATCTCAGTCATATTGCACCTTAAATCATCAATATCATTTCACAAATTAAGCTCAAAGTTCAATTTGGTCAAAGTTCTATTTCTGTCACAAAAGGTCAAAAGTGAAAATTACAGTTTTTGCAAATCTTTATTGATTTTTCATGGATTCAGTTTTGGTTCACATTAAGTGATATTTTGGGATTTTCTAGTTCAGTTGGTCAAGTATTGAAAACAGATTTTTGTGAAATTTTTGTAAGTCTTTTAAAGGTCTTAATAAGCTGCTCTTTAAGCACTCATTTGCCCTGTGTCAGCACTCAGCATTAGCTGAGTGCAAACAGCTTCTTTGTAGGCCTTGCATTAGCCTCATTTGAGCTTGATTTTGTCTAAAAATTGGTTCAATTGCTGTTTGATTGGTGTTCTTGAGGGTCACAATTCCAGTTTTCACAAAAGCTCTTGTGATAAGCCAGTATATAAGCTGCAACATAGAGGGTAGGGGTTGTTTGGCCAATAATCACTTTTATGCTTCAAAGCATAAACTGAACTTGTAGCTTGTTAGGATTAGTTGGATTTAGTTAAAATTAGCTTATTTTAGCATAAATTAGATTCAGTAACGCTTTGGTGGTTGTATTCCGGTATTTTAGTTTATTTTTAAGATTTTTCTATACCTGCTGAATCAGTGCTTAAAGTTGCCCCTATAGGGCCGTTTGGAATAAGTTTTAGAAACCTGATTTAGTACTAAATAGCCTTTAGCTTGTGCTTATTAAGGTCTATTCAGTTGCAGTAGCTTAAACTTGGATAGTTTAGATTAGTTTTAGGCTGTGGTAGCTTATGCTAGCTTATTAAGGCTTTTAGCTTAATTTCATGTGCTTATTCATTTAAGTAGTGTGTCCAAATCATAGTTCCTGTGATCATTAGTTGTTTATTTTATTTTTCCTTGATTCTCAGCATTATTTTATAATATTCTGAAATTTTTCATATTTTTCCATGTTCTTTTGATATTTTTCTGCATTTAAATTGAGTTTTAAGCATTTTTTAATTAGCATTTAATACAAATAAATCAGAAAAAGTTCAAAAAAATAAATTTTCGTTTTTTTAGATTAAGATAAATATAAAAAGTCAAAAAAATATTTTTCCCTATTTTTCTTAGTTCAAATAATATTTTTTAGCAATTAAATTCGTTAAAAATAGTTTTTAAATCCTAGAAATTAGAAATTAATTCAGAAAAATTGTGATTCCAGTTTTGAAAATTCTTTTTAGTTATTTTTTATTTTTGAAAAATATTTTTGTAATTTTCTTGAATGTTTTCCTAATTTTTCGTATTTTAGCTATATTTTAAATGTTTAAAATTAGTTTTTAATTCAAAATAAATCAAGAAAAATCATAAAAATTAGTTTTAATTCATAAATAGTTTTCAAATATCATTTTTAGTCTAAAAGTAAATTTATATCATTTTTAGGACTTCAGTTTAGACGTATTAGCATTTAATTCGCGTTTCTTTAATTTCGTTTAATTGCGTTTTAGTTTAATATTTCATATTTAATTGCATTTACTTGTTTTCATCATAGCTTTAGTTGTTATTTTTGTTTCCCTTTACTTTCCCTTGCACCATAGATTAGAAATCCCCAAATGATCCTTTTTCACCATTCAAATCACAAAAATCGGGACGAGAGTTGAAAATTCCATTCATCCCTCGTTCGGAACGATCACGGGACTCAAACCTAAGACGTTTGAGTTACCCAAATACTACAAACTTTCTATAATTGATTTTTATCAAATCAATTTTTGGCGCCGCTGCCGGGGAGGGCATGTAGTGAGTTTCCGATTCCGTCTCGATTCGCGTGTATTTGAAGATCCTTCCCCAAGTGAAGTTACCGTTATTTTTGTAAATATATCCTTAAAAAAAAAAAAAAAAAAAAAAACATCTAAAAAACCAAAACACTTTTCCTAAAGTGTTTACAAAACCCAAAAAGATTTTTCTTTTCAAAATATGTTTTCTTAAAACCCAAAAATATTCTTCTTTACCCTCTGATTTGATAATTCTTTCCTCTTATCCCTCTTATATTTGATTCTTATGGACTCCTTCGACTATTTCTGTCAGTGTTGTAATTCACGTTTGGGATATGATTATCAGTGTTATAATCATATGTGCCCCAATTCTTTCAATAATCCTCAAAAATTTTCCGACTACCCTCCACAGCCCGAGATATCTTCGTTTGATCCATATTATTGTTATGGGTGTGGAGGTATGGTAGACTCGTCGAATGATTTTCGTTGTTTACGGTGTATGCCCGAGATACATTCTAATTATGAAGAACCCGTTCCGATTGTGGATAATGATTCCATAATTGAAGAACCCACCGAGGGTGTCGAGGACGATTTTTCCTGGATTCACGACATGTTTGAGAAACAAACAATTGAATTTAAAAATATGCTTCAAACTTTCTTCAATCAATGTCAAGCTCAACAAAGTATTAATGAAGAACCCGTTCAAGTTACGGAAGATGATCACACCATTCCAGAGCCACCCGAAGAACCCATCGAGGGTCACGGAGACGATTTCTTTGAACGTCGTGCTTTTCTTAACAACATTGAAAAACTTGAAGCCTTGTCGAAAATTTTGAAATATAAGCTTGATGAACCCTCAATTCCTACTCCCTCTCCGGTGAGGGAGATGGAACATGTTTCTGAACCCGAGGTGATTCCCGTTTGTACTCTCGACTCTAATCCGAAGAATTCAAGAATCGATCCTTATCTTTCACGATTCTCCGTTACGAGTTCGTCGAGTTACAATAAAACGGAACGAAATTATGAGCTTAAAATGATCACTAAACAGAAAGAACCGGAGACCACAACGGAAGTGGTGGAACTTGCTAGCTCTTAGAGCACACCACTTGTCCCATCTCCGGAATCTTCCAAATACATTCCCTCTCTCATCTCTGAGCCTTTCATTTCCGACTCTTCCCCTTCACTCACACCGGTTGAGAGAAGTGAGGTTCTTTTGGAAGAGGTCGATGATCATATTTCTTCGATAATCATTGAACCCGTTGATTCTCTCATAATGGGGGACGAGCCTCTTAGCACTATTCCGGAAACGGAATCGTCTAGTGTTGAGAGCCTTGACCCAATCCCAAGTGAGTCTGAGGATGTATCTGACAGTGATTGTGATTCGCTTTTATGTGATTCTCTTGACATCTCCGAGGTTACTTTCGGGATTTTCTCAAATCCAGTTTTCAAGTTCAGTGATGACTACACCTTTTGCGAAGTTAATCCTATTTTTGACAAAGATTTTGAGTCCGATTCAGAGACCACAACGGAAGTGGTGGATATTGCTAGCTCTCAGAGCACACCACTTGTCCCATCTCTGTATTCTGACCTTTCTCTCCCGTCATATGATGTTATGCAAGATGAAGAAAGTGATGAATCTGACACTGAAGATATTATGGAGATTGATGAATCAATTAAAGTGGTTGAAGACGATATTCTTGATTATCCGCCTTATGATTCTGATATGGAAGAAATCGACTTATTTCTTGATGATCCAATACCGCCGGGTATTGAGAGTAACGGGTGCAACTCTGATCAAGATGTCCTTTTTCTTGAAAGCTTGCTTAATGATGATTCTCCTTCCTCTGTTGAGTCGACCCTCACTTATCCCGTTGAGCCCACATGTGAAGACAAGATTTTCAACCCCGGGATATTCGACATAGATGAGCTTTATTCTAAAAATGTTGTCCGAGATAAGGATCCTCCAATGGATGCCTTCATTATTGAGCCTTCGAGTAGCATTTCTCTTTACCATGTACTCCCGACTTCTTTGGAGTATTTTCATTTTGATCCATCATTCCTTCGTCCACCTGCAAAACCGCCAGATGATGGATCATGCTTTCTTGATAAACCTTTTGTGAGTTTGGGAGATGTTATCCCATTTGTGCTTAAGCCCGACATTTTCTTTTCCTCCCAACCCACCCATTCTCTTTCCCTCCGGAGTGAGGATACCATCTTTGATCCAGGTATCCTTCCCACTTGCTGCCCCAAGGACAAATGAATTCTGGGACGAGTCAGGCTAGCGACTTGGTGATCAAAAACAGTAGCGCTTCGTGGGAGGTACCCCATGCTTATCTCTATCTTCTTTCTATTTTCTAATAAGTGACGTGAAGGGGTTAGCCTCTTTGATTTCTCGTGTTTGGTTGTTTGTGATGTTTTGTCTAGGATTTTACCGATATGAAGACTCTCGTGCTCGAAGTTTGCCTTTTCTCCACTCGAGTTTCATGATCGATGCTGATGGAAATCCGATATCCTAATCTTATCGACTAACGTTTATCTTTGAGCATACTTAATAAACGGCTTTTAGATTTTCATTGATACCCTTGCCTTTAAACATTGAGGACAATGTTTCGTTTTAGTCTGGGGTAGGGTAATCTTCGATTTGATTTGACCGCACTTGCTTATTTCTGTCGTTTACTCTCGCAACCCCGTTTTTCCTTAGAAAATGAAAAATTGTGCAAAAAATGAGAAAATTTAAAAAATTTTGTAAGCCTTTGTTAGTCTTATGATCGAAAAGTTCTTGCTAGTCTCTTAGAAGTTACTTTAAATATGCGTTTTTATTAAAATAGTCTTCGCTAATTGCTTAGACAAGAGGCTATAAAATGCGATTCTAGCTCACAAGGCCAAGAATTTGCAAGTCTCCCTAAGTGATTTTAAATATGCGAAGCTTAAACAAGAATTTGCTAGTTTCTAATAAGTGACTTTAAAAATGCGAGACTTGAGATTATTTGACAAAGCATTAGCTAAATTAATATATGTTTTGACACCTTGTTAACTTTCCGCTGGTGAGAGTAGGAATAGAATTCTGACTTGACCGGGCGTGTTGAGCCCTAGCTTGTTCCCTTAACCATAGATAATTAAATTATCGGCTAAGCATCCGCGGATCTCATTATTTGAGATTTTAAATTTGCGGAGATCGAGGAATGATAGAGTTACTTATGAGTCTAGATGCTAAGCGTGGAGTAGTTGGTTCTCTTTAGAGCCCATCGAAGGTACTTATGGCTTTTTGTTCCCACAAGATTGTTTCACCCTATATTTGTGTATAAATAATTAGAGATGTTGAGTTTTCGATGATAGTTAGTTCTTTATTCTTCTTTAGAGAATCCTTGCCCATGAGAGTTGGGTACACATCAAGGTACTGTCAGTGTTGCGGTGTAATAGACAACTAATTCCTGATAGTTTGCTGCTATTGTTTCTATTGTTATAAAAGCCGTAGGATTCGGAGTTTGGCACAAAAATTAACATGAAATAAAGCCCAAATGTATTAAAGTTGAAAAATCCAAAGCCATAAAAGTTTTCTATGTCCGACGGTACCCCCGTTGTCATGGACTTCTAAAAAGGTTGAGGAAAATCCAAAGTCATAATAAGACTTCTGATAAAACGGTAATCCCGTTGAGTTAGTGGTTGAAAAGACCAAGGGCCTAAATTGCAAAAATACAAATGTGCTGAAACAGTGTTAAGCCAAACTTTGAATCCGGGAGATATCTCCCTAAATCGTGCGAAATTAGGACCTTGATGTGGACCTCATTCTTGTGTGCAATGGTTTTCGAGGGAAGGTGGATAACTAATTAGCGACTTAGCTTCATATCTTTATCGGAATAAAAGTTATCGAAACGAGAAATTTGAAGAAATTCAGTTCTCACAAAAATAAAAAAATCTAGAGGAAATAGGAAAATGGGAGCAAAAGGTAATTACACAAGTAACTTCCATTGGTAGTGTTAGCATCTAGAATCGTACTTAACAATGATTTCGATTTTACGCTTAGTTTGGGGACTTGTGAAAAATCAGGGACGATGTATTCTATTCGTATGGTCACTTCACGCTGTGTTGTGTTTCCTACTCCGTGATCCTAACGTGTCGTTTGAAAAATGTTGGAGTTATTGATCGACATGAAAGTTCAACAAACCGTCACTCATAATCAGAATATGCTTAATCGTAATATCTACATGTGAAATAAAAGGTAAACGGGGCGTTTTTAGAATTAAGGGTTTCTTAATCTCTTTTGAGGAATCTTTGCTACTTCTTCATGGGTTTAGTAGAAAGAGATTGAAATCCTTGGTTTTAAAAGCGTGAGTTGATTGCATTGCGTGGGTACACGACAATGGTCTCGTCTGGAGTATTTTGATATGTGCA
Source organism: Chrysanthemum makinoi (assembly GCA_910596185.1). Taxonomy (NCBI): domain Eukaryota; kingdom Viridiplantae; phylum Streptophyta; class Magnoliopsida; order Asterales; family Asteraceae; genus Chrysanthemum; species Chrysanthemum makinoi. The sequence continues at coordinate 168,324,416 of OU343218.1, forward strand.
AAAACACATATCATTTCTTTATCAAATCAGACCCAAAATAACCAAGAAAGAGTTGTTTATTGCTAATATTTGCTGTTTTCTTGAGTTTATGCATGTGCAGGTACGGATATGTCAAAACACGCAAAAGATAGCCAAATCTGACAAAAACCCGAGCACAAGAGATAAAGAGTGCTAAAGCTGAGCCGGAAGGTCAGAATTGTGCATCTGTGAAGATTTTTATGCTCAGAGGATGATGTTTGAAAGATACAATCAAGTTTGCAGAATTGTCAGAAATAGTCCCTGAACTTTCAGTTATTGGCAGAATATACCCTCAAGTTTCAGAAATGGCAAGAATGGCCCTTGGATTATTTGTAGATTGGCAAAGATAGTCCTTGATCACATTTTCAGATTTACAAGTTTGGTCCCTGGATTTTCAGCATATACACTATTGGTCCTTATATTACTACTTGGGTCCTAAACTAATCCTAGTCCAATCCTTATTACACCTTTGGCCCAAAACATAAATCAAAAGCCCAAGTCCACTTCTCCTATACCCGGTCCAAGCTTATAATCCCATACCTGGTACCCATTTAACCAATACCATTTTCCCTCATACCCAAGTCAACTAAATACTTAACCCGGTCAAAACTCACAAAACGAATTATATTAAAAAAAACCCACGCGCCTAAATTTCCCCCCCAAACCCAGAACACATATGAACCCTAATATACCCCTTCTCCTAATTCGAACAATTCACTAAAATCAAGGGCAATTCAGTCTTTTCTCTGACACATTATGACACCATCTGACACATGTGGATTGCCAGGTCATCAATCCGTGTGATACACCCTCCTTTGATTGGCTGATTAGACGTGTACACATGATCCAATGGTGGGAAATGATTGGAAAGAGCTGGAAACTTATCCAAGGGCTGTGAGGTGATGAAAAGAAGCACAAATGAAGATTTCTAGATCCTTCCCAAGCTTGGAGCTCAAGTATAAATACCCCCATTCATTCACGTTGTAGAAATATCTTTATTTTTATTCTTCAATTTAGTAGTTTAAATGTATTTTTGTATTAAGTTTTTAATTCAGTTTTAAATTCCAGCGTTTGTAATTCACTTTTTGTTCTCAAGTTTTCTATATTAATGAAATTCAGTTTTAATCCTCAAATAATTGTTTAGTTGTTTATGCTTTAAATCTGCTTATTATAATTGTTTATTGCTTATTTCTCTAAATTCAAAGTTATTTCAGCTTGTTTCTTCATTAATTCAAAAATAAAAAAAATCAGAAAAAATATTTGAAAAAAAAAAAATATATCTAAAGCTCTTATAAGCTCATCTTAAAACTGTGCTACTGTTTCATTGAGCTCATATAAGCTTATTATAGCTTATTGTGAGTTTATATTTGATTTCTAAAACTATTCACATCAAAATCAAAAACCAGTCAACATAAGTCAACTGCAGCATTAAGCTCTCATGATTCTGAATTGCTGATACGGATATGGATTTGGGATGATTTGAATCTGAGTTGGGTAAATATAAGGTTTAGAGTAGTGGTACTTGTGAATTTTGGCAAGCCATTGTGGCTAGGACTTTCGTAAGTGCACTCATAACCTGTCTTATTTACTAGTATTGCTGCACAATTTGTTATTCATATCTGTTAAGTCATAATTGTTGATTTTGCATCAGTTAATTTATATTTAAATCTTAGTTGTTTGCTATTCAGAATTAGATAGAGTAGATTGCATTGTAGTTTCATAAAGAGTGTTTGGCAATAGTAGTTTAAGTATATTTGAGGTTTAGATTTTGCTTAAGTTCTGAAATTATAGCTTCATCTAGGTTAGTTTGCATCTATTCAAACATCACTTTTCGTGTTAGTAAGCTATAAGTCAAAATCAATAGAAATCTGTCCTATATTAATATCTGTTGTGTAGGAATTAAGCTTAACTTGCATTAAGGCTTTAGAATTAGTGGATCTAGCTTATCTCAGTCATATTGCACCTTAAATCATCAATATCAGTTCACAAATTAAGCTCAAAGTTCAATTTGGTCAAAGTTCTATTTCTGTCACAAAAGGTCAAAAGTGAAAATTACAGTTTTTTCAAATCTTCATTGATTTTTCATGGATTTAGTTTTTGTTCACATTAAGTGATATTTTGGGATTTTCTAGTTCAGTTGGTCAAGTATTGAAAACAGATTTTTGTGAAATTTTTGTAAGTCTTTTAAAGGTCTTAATAAGCTGCTCTTTAAGAACTCATTTGCCCTGTGTCAGCACTCAGCATTAGCTGAGTGCAAACAGCTTCCTTGTAGGCCTTGCATTAGCCTCATTTGAGCTTGCTTTTGTCTAAAAATTGGTTCAGTTGCTGTTTGATTGGTGTTCTTGAGGGTCAAAATTCCAGTTTTCACAAAAGCTCTTTTGATAAGCCAGTATATAAGCTGCAACATAGAGGGTAGGGGCTGTTTGGCCAATAATCACTTTTAAGCTTCAAAGCATAAACTGAGCTTGTAGCTTGTTAGGATTAGTTGGATTTAGTTAAAATTAGCTTATTTTAGCATAAATTAGAATCAGTAACGCTTTGGTGGTTGTATTCCAGGTATTTTTAGTTTATTTTTAAGATTTTTCTATACCTGTTGAATCAGTGCTTAAAGTTGCCCCTATAGGGCCGTTTGGAATAAGTTTTAGAAACCTGATTTAGTACTAAATAGCCTTTAGCTTGTTCTTATTAGGGTCTATTCAGTTGCAGTAGTTAAAATTGGATGGTTTAGATTAGTTTTAGGTTGTGGTAGCTTATGGTAGCTTATTGAGGTTTTTAGCTTATTTCATGTGCTTATTCATTTAAGTTGTGTGTCCAAATCATATTTCCTGTGATCATTAGTTGTTTCTTTTATTTTTCCTTGATTCTCAGCATTATTTTATAATATTCTGGAAGTTTTCATATTTTTCCATGTTCTTTTGATATTTTTCTGCATTTAAATTGAGTTTTAAGCATTTTTTAATTAGCATTTAATACAAATAAATCTGAAAAAGTTCCAAAAAATAAATTTTCATTTTTCTTAGATTAAGATAAATATAAAAAGTCAAAAAAATATTTTTCCCTATTTTTCTTAGTTCAAATAATATTTTTTAGCAATTAAATTCGTTAAAAATAGTTTTTAAATCCTAGAAATTAGAAATTAATTCAGAAAAATTGTGATTCCAGTTTTGAAAATTCTTTTTAGTTATTTTTTATTTTTGAAAAATAGGTTTGCAATTTTCTTGCATGTTTTCCTAATTTTTCGTATTTTAGCTCTATTTTAAATGTTTAAAATTAGTTTTTAATTCAAAATAAATCAAGAAAAATCATAAAAATTAGTTTTAATTCATAAATAGTTTTCAAATATCATTTTTAGTATAAAAGTAAATTTATATTATTTTTAGGACTTCAGTTTAGACGTATTAGCATTTAATTCGTGTTTCTTTAATTTTGTTTAATTGCGTTTTAGTTTAATATTTCATATTTAATTGCATTTACTTGTTTTCATCATAGCTTTAGTTGTTATTTTTGTTTCCCTTTACTTTCCCTTGCACCATAGATTAGAAATCCCCAAATTATCCTTTTTCACCATTCAAATCACAAAAATCGGGACGAGAGTTGAAAATTCCATTCATCCCTCGTTCGGAACTATCACGGGACTCAAACCTAACACGTTTGAGTTACCCAAATACTACAAACTTTCTATAATTGGTTTTTATCAAATCAGATATGCATGAGCTTTATTAGGAAGTGATAATGTATATCTTATTTAGTTTTATGTTTATACCTTTCTTGAGAAACGGTTTAGGGTTCCTTGTGTATAAAAGGAACACATTAGTATGAATGATGTACGATTTGAAAAACAAGTATTAGCATTATTTAAAGATCCATAGAGGATCAAAGTATTCCTAGTTATTTGTGTTTGTACTTGTGTTTGATTTCCGCTTTAGAATACAAGTATTAGAGACTTTCTATTAGTGTGTTTGTGATTACATAAGCATTACTAACGATTCACGAGTGCTCAATGATCTATCAAGGTCTAAGGTTCAACAAGTGGTATCAGAGCCTCGGGAGAGTCTCTGTAATACTAAGAACACTCTTTTCTTTACACCCTCACAACCAAAACAACCTTTACCATGCCTCAATCAAACGATGAAATTAAAGTCACCAACAATCATAACAACACATCTTTGCAACAACTCAATCTCTCAAACAGCAATGCAAAATTCCCATACCTGAAGAAGGAGGAGTATGATTTGTGGGCTATGAAGATGCAGAATTGGATTTCCAATATTTATTGGAATCTTTGGGAAGTTGTGAAGAAGGGTAACAGTTTGAAAAGGCATATCACAGATCCTGATGGTAAAGTTACCATCGTTGGTCCCAAAACTACTGAAGAGATACTAGCTGTACAGAGAGAGAACAAAGTTAGAACTATTCTCCTTCAGGCTATACCAGATGATCACATGGGTGACTTTCACTACATGCAGGATGCTAAGGACATATGGATGGCTATCAAGGCTAGGTTTGGTAGGAACGAGGAGTCTAGGAGAATGAGGAAATCAATTCTAAAACAGCAGTTTCAAGAATTCCAAATCTCTGAAGAAGAAGGTATCCACAAAGGGTATGACAGGTTCCATAAGATTTTGAGTCAATTGAATCAGCTGAAGGCAAGGCCAGACAATGATGATTGCAATTCAAAATTCCTATGATCTTTAGCTCCATCTTGGTTGCAAGTAAGCATTACACTCAAAGCTAAAGGTGGGCTAGATATGCTCACTTTTGATGAACTATTCAACAGACTTAAATCTCTTGAGCCCGATGTCAGAAGTCCCTTTCGTTCATCCACTCCTAGTCACACAGCATTTGTTAGGGCATCCTCAAATAAGATGACCTATGCTCCAAGCCCAGTTTCCTCAGTATCATCATCCTACATCCCCACTTCATCAAATTCTCAACCTAAATCCAGTGGTGTATTGGAAGATGTACTTCACTCCTTTGTTGCTGATTATGACACTCAGCAACAACTAGCTTTTGAGGATTTTGAACAGGTGGATCCACTTGATATGGAAGAGATGAACTTGAAGTGGCAACTGGCTATGCTCTCCATGAACATCAAGAAGTTTGAGAGTAAGTCTGGGAGAAAGTTTGGTTTCCAGGGAAGAGATCCAGCAAGATTTGACAGAAGGAAAGTCAAGTGCTATACTTGTGGTCAGATGGGTCACTTCTCAAGAGAATGCAAGGATAGGAAGGTTGGTGATGAGGTTAGGTATTCTACCTATCAGAAGAATCAAATGGAAACTAGAAATTCCAAAGCTGGATCCTCAACTGCTATGGTAATTTTGGATGACCATGTCAACTGGCAGGTGCATGAGCCTGAGAATGATGAAGCTCCTGGTTCTGAGAATATTAGATTGCTTGCAAGCTGTACTTCAGAGGATCGGCATGATCAAGTTGCCTTAATGTGCATCTCTCAGGTACATAATTGTGTTTTTGGTTGTAGTGAAAGATATAATGAACTTAAGGAAGTCTATGATGAATTGAAACCTAAATATAATGAATGTTATGTCGAAGTTGAGGCTTATAAACAGGCTTTAAAAACATTAGAAAGATAAAAAGTTTGGTTTCAAAAGAATCAACTAGCTTATGATGAAAAGATAAGGGTGTTAGAAAGTGATTTAGAATGTGCTAAAATTGATTTAAAAAGTATTGAGAAAGAAAAAGCTGATGTAGTTTCTGAAAACCAAGTGCTAAAAGAGAAACTAGATGTGGAAGTAGCTAGGCATAAAGAATGGTTGTTGTCTGGTAACAAGTTAGCTCGTCATATCTATGCTAGTCAAAATCCTAATACTGCAATAGGTTTAGGTTTTAAGAAGTATGTAGGGTTAGAAGCTAGGGATGACCTACGTAAATCTACACCAGTAGGATTAGCTAATTTTGTAAAAGAAGGAAAATTACATGCTGTACCTGGACCTATTAGAGGAGAACATATGCCCATTGACCTTTCCATCATAGTTGACTTCGATGGATCACACCATCTTTATGGCAAAAAGTCAAGAGACTTGCCAGACCCTGATTCTTCATCACTGACTTTGTCTCTTGTTGTGACAGTGACAAGTCCTCTAACCAAGGGTCTACTTATACTACCAGTTGTGATTCAAATGAAAAGTCAGACCTTCCCAAGACCACACCCAAGCCTACACCCAAGACTCCCTACAAGCCTGTTAGAGTTGCTGCTGAGGAATCATCTTCCAAGACAGTTTCCTCTGAAGACTTGTCTTTTAATTCTTTGCACAATAATACTTTTAAGTCTGTTAAAAACAATTATGTTAATGTTTGTGGTTTGAATTCTTTTGCATGTAATGAGACATCTTTCACTTTGAATAAATTTTCTAAAAAGAAGACATGTTTTGTTTGTGGAAGTAAATTTCATTTGATTAAGGATTGTAATTTTCATGAGCAAAGAATGGGTGTATGTGCTAGTCAAAAGAAACCTAGACCAACGTGGAAAAATGTTAATGATATACCATCTTTTATTCCACAAGCAACTCATAAACATTCTCCATTTCCTTGGAGAAGATCTGTTGCTAGACCATATGTGAGACCAACTAGTTCATATTTTCAAAATGGGTATTGGCCTGGATGTGTTGACTCAATGTATGATGGGAAGGGATATAGGGATACTGCTGTGAAGCCCTCAGCAGGTTGTTCTTGGACTAAAAAGGGACCTAATTTTCAATGGAGGACCAAGAACAATGGTGGATCTTATACATCTACATGGCCTAAATCTCATGATCCACAAGGCAGGCTCAAGTCAGTGATGACTTGAGTCTCCATAGTGTACTAATATTTTGTATATTATTTCGTTGTTGTTGTAGGATCATCCCCTGAGGAGTAAGGATGTTGGCATAGTGGATAGTGGTTGTTCCAGAAGCATGTCAGGAAACAAAGAAAAGATGCATGATTTTGTACCCATAGAAGGAGGAGGCAGTGTGACTTTTGGTGGAGGAGATGGTAGAATCACAGGGAAAGGCACCATTAGAACACCTCATTTGGATTTTGAGAATGTGTACTATGTAAAGGAACTGCAACATTTCAACTTGTTCTCAGTATCACAAATTTGTGACACCAAGAACAAAGTATTATTTTGTGAGAATGAATGTATTGTGCTCTCTAAAGACTTTACACTTCTAGAAGCCACAATTTATACACATTCAATTTGAATGATGTTCAACCAGAAGGTGACCTCACATGTTTGGTGGCTAAAGCATCCCTGGATGAGTCTACAAAATGGCATAGAAGGATGGCTCATGTGAACTTCAAGACCATTAACAAGCTTTCTAAACTGGGTCTTGTTGAAGGACTTCCTTCCAAAGTCTTCACCAATGAACACAATTGTGTTACCTGCAACAAAGGAAAGCAACACAAAGCCTCATACAAAGCCATTACAGCTGTGAGCACTATCTCAGAACCTCTTCAGTTGCCGCATATGGATCTCTTTGGTCCAACCCAACTCAGGAGTATTGATCACAAGTATTTCTGCCTGGTAATCACTGATGACTATAGCAGGTTTTGTTGGGTATTCTTTTTGAGGACTAAAGATGAAACTTCTCAAGTTTTAAAAGAGTTCATTACCCTTGTTGAAAACCAGTTGAAACAAAAAGGTTAAAGGAATTCGGTGTGATAATGGGACAGAGTTCAAAAATGTTGTGTTAATCGAACTTTGTAAGTCTAAAGGGATAAAAAGGGACTATAGCACTCCAAGAACCCCACAACAAAATGGGGTAGCTGAAAGAAAGAATAGGACCTTAATAGAGGCAGCAAGATCCATGCTTGCAGACTCTAAATTATCCACTATGTTCTGGACTGAAGCAGTTAGCACGGCTTGCTATGTACTAAACAGGGTATCCATTACTAGATCTCATTTCAAGACACCTTATGAACTTCTCGCTGGGAAAGTTCCTGCTATACATTACCTCAAACTGTTTGGATGTCAAGTGACCATTTTGAACACCAGTGATCCATTGGGTAAATTTGATGAGAAAGCTGATGAGGGGTATATTGTGGGTTATTCAGCTCATAGTAAGGCTTACATGGTATATAATTTGAATGCTAGAAAGATTGAGGAGACACTTAACCTTAGATACCTAGAAGATAAGCCTCATGTTCAGGGTCAATGTCATGTTTGGTCCTTTGATTTGGATTACTTAACTGATTACTTGGGCTATACTAGACATGTGGCTAACTAATCTACATGTACTCAAGAGTCTCCCACTGACCATGCAGGTACCTTGGATGATGACTCAGAGAGTGAGTCTGATCATGATGAACAACCAATTCTTGTACCTTCCTTCTCTCCTAACCATTTTGCAGGTGATCATTCTAAAGTAACTTCTGAGGATCATGAAGATGAGTCACACTATGCAGAGGACCTTGCTAGACTCAAGAAGAAAGTGTATGCAGCCAATATAGAAGCTGAGAGGCTTGATGGGGAGTTTGCAAGAGAAGCAGTCAGTGGAAACCATGATTCTCCTGACGGTTATCCTGTTTCTCCTGACATCATTAAATTTGCTGACAGCCCTGCTGCATCTACTCCAAATCCTACTAGTGTGTCCACAGACTTTGAAGAACCTTATACACGATTTCCAAGTCCTTCAGATCTTGGTAATCATCAACCCAAAGATGGTATCTTCACCTCACCTTCCTATGACAGTGATTATGAACCAACTGTGAACAATCTTGACACCACAATTGATGTCAACCCCACTGCTACAAAAAGGATCAACATTGTTCATCCTCAATCAAATGTTATTGGTGATCCTCAAGCACCTGTTCGAACTAGAAGTGCTGTGACAAGTTCCAAGTATAGTCAAGTTGTTTTTCTTTCATATGTATCAAACTAGCAAAGGGACAATCACACAGACTTCAAGCATTGTCTGTTTGCTTGCTTCCTTTCTCAAGTGGAACCAACCAGTGTTACTCAAGCTCTTGAAGATTCAAGTTGGCTTGAAGCAATGCAGGATGAGATGCAACAATTCAAGAATCAGCAGGTTTGGATATTGGTACCACTACCACATGGGAAGATTTCAATTGGGACAAAATGGATCTTGAAGAATAAAAGAGATGCAAGGGGTATTGTGGTTAAAAACAAAGCACGATTAGTGGCTCAGGGGTTCAGGCAAGAGGAAGGTATTGACTATGATGAATTTTTTGCACCTGTAGCTAGAGTTGAGGCCATTCGAATCTTCTTGGCCTATGCATCTTATATGGGATTCATGGTTTATCAAATGGATGTGAAAGGTGCTTTTCTGTATGGTGAGATAGAAGAAGAGGTATATGTCACTCAACCCAAACTTTTTGAAGACCCAGATCATCCACAACATGTTTACAAGGTTGTGAAAGCTCTCTATGGACTCCATTAGGCACCAAGAGCATGGTATGCTAGGCTATCTGCATTTCTGCTCAAGCATGGTTACAGAAGAGGTGCCATTGAAAAAACACTCTTCCTAAAAAAGAATAACAGAGACATCATCCTTATGCAAGTTTATGTGGATGACATTATCTTTGGATCCACTAAAGAAGCTTGGTGCAGGGAGTTTGAGGAGTTAATGAAGGGAGAGTTTCAGATGAGTGCAATGGGGGAGCTTACTTTCTTTTTGGGTCTCCAAGTTCAGAAGAAACCTGATGGTATTTTTATCAGTCAGGATAAATATGTGAGAGACATTTTGAAGAAGTTTGATATGGAAAATGTCAAAACTACCACTACACCTTATGAAGCTCCAAAACCTAAGAACAATTTTGAACCAGATCCAGCTGTGAATGTTTACTTATACAGATCTATGATTGGTTCATTAATGTATTTAACAGCTTCTAGGCCTGACATTACCTTTGCTGTGAGTGCTTGTTCTAGACATCAGGTCACTCCACTTACTTCCAACTTGAATGTAGTCAAAAAGATCTTCAAGTATCTAAAAGGCCAACCCAAGTTAGGTCTTTGGTACCCAAAAGAGTCTCCTTTTGTTTTGGAAGCTTATAGTGATAGTGATTATTCTAGTGCGAATCTGGATAGGAGATCCACAACTGGAGGTTGCCAATTTCTTGGTAGAAGATTGATTTCTTGGCAATGCAAGAAATAAACTATTGTTGCCACCTCATCTACTGAAGCAGAGTATGTTGCTGCTGCCAATTTTTGTGGTCAGGTACTATGGATCCAAAATCAATTGCTGGATTATGGGTTAATTTCATGAACACCACAATCTTTATTGATAATCAAAGTACCATATGCATTGTTAAAAATCCAGTTTTTCATAATAGAACTAAGCATATTGAGATCAGGCACCATTTTATAAGAGATGCATATGAAAAACATTTGATAAAGGTGAAGAAGATTCACACAGATGATAATGTGGCAGATTTATTGACTAAAGCTTTTGATGGACCTAGGTTTCAACACCTAGTTGTTCATATTGGGATGGTTAACCCTTAACTGCAAAGTTTGAGGGGAGGCATAGGCCTCAAGGGAGGCATATGCCTCAGGGGAGGATTGTAGTTGTATATTTTGTAAACTTTGTAGATATTTGGTTATCTTTTTATACACTAACCTGCTAATGTTCTTTCAGTTTTGTTTGTTTTTGTTTGGTGTGTTTGCTACTTTGTGTCTGTTTTGCAGAATGCTTATTTGAGTTGAAGTTCACCAAGTTGGTAAACGGGAATATGGTCATGTAAGCTTAAAGTTTGTTTCTACTGAAGAAAAGCACAAGTATTGTTACAAGTTATCTTCATTGATTCTACTGAAGGAGAGTACTGAAGTATAGATTAAGTGCTAATCATTGAGAGAAAGTCATGTTGATCATTCATTCAAAAAGCAATTTACAGTTTACAATCAACTTCAAATGAAATACAAGACCATTCCTATACAAGATCTACCAAACATACACTAGTTCCTATCATCTATTACAAAAGCTGGTGGATATACTTGACAAGGACGATGAAGAAGCTGAAGATGAAAATGGAAAGGATGGATTGATGAAAACGGCGATGAAGATGCTCAAGAACCTAGTTTTATATCTTTGGTCATTGGCATGATGGATGCATTTGTGATATGAGAAATCTTCAGTTGTTCCATCTACTCGCTCCATCATGAAGCATCACTCCATCTTCCCTTTTTCCTTTCCCTTCACCTCTGCCCTCTTGCCCTTTCCCTTGCTTCCATGGTATGAAGCACCATTTCCTGGAGTAGGAAGTGCAATCACCACCTCTTTTGTCTTTGGGAGTGGTGGATGTCTAACACTTGGCTCAAGACGATCTGGGGAGTCATCAGAACCACTAGATGAATCACTTGGATCCACTACACTGTCATCTTCAGAAGAAGGGAGAAAGAGGGACTTTGAAGGTCGAGGCTCATCTTGATAGGGATATCGAAATAATGGGCGTGAATCATCACTGGATGCTGATGATGATGATGATGATGAGGAAGTTATATTGATTACTTCTGGTTTGGTAGACATAGTTATTATTGATGATTGTGTAATTTTGGAGAAATTAGGGTTTTTGAAGTTAATTGGGGGTAATTGGTATGTGTTAATTGTGCATTGGGATTATCTTATAGGCGGAGTCAAGGCTTGATAACAATTAATGCGAGTTGGGTGGCACAGTAAAACTCAAGATATTTACTGAAGATACTTAGTCACTTGAGTTGTTTCTGCTGATTGACCTCCTTCAGTAGATTGACCATCGTTTCTGCTGAAGTATTAATTTTGAATTTGGTTGAAGTTATTTTACACGTAAGATATGGTCAACGATTAGTTCCGATATATTTGACCATAAATTGGGTAACTTCTATTAATAACCTTCTTCGCATATCTTCGCCCAAAATTAATTGATTCCCTCTTCACTCGATTTAAACACATTTCCAGTTGCGTGAATCATAATCCATTCTCACAATTTCTCACATGGCGCTTCAATTTAAGAAAGATCATAACAAGGTTGCTTTTCTGGGAAAGGCAAAGGGTCATGAAATATATGAACCTATGGTGGATTTCTTGAAAAGGTCCAAGATTCATTATGCTCTAACGCACTCTCCAAATGTGATATAGAATCATTGGTTGAACAATTTTGGACATCTGCTACGAAAAGAGGTGACACAGAGATTGTTGCTACGATTGATGAAACAGAGTATGTGGTGTCTGAGGGTCTGATTAGGAGACAACTTTGTTTAGATGATGAAGATGTGGTTTATCACTCTAATACTGTGGAGATACTTGCTGGGCTAAGAGTTGTGGGTTATCAGAGTACTAGAACAGATATGTGGCACAAAAACAAGCTTTGCCCCATGTGGAGGTTTTTGGTACACACTTTACTTCAGTGCATAAGTAACAAGTCAGGCGGATGGGACCAATTCTCTACCCAATTGGGTTGTGGTATTATATGTCTTTCACAGGGTTTAACTTATAATTTTTCTAAGTATATTTTTGATAATATGGTTGAAGATGTCCAAAATAAGACACATTGCCATTAGGAGATCCGTGAGAGTAGCTGGGAAGAAGACCTCTGGAGTATCTAAATCTAACAGGGGTGGTTCTTCTAAGAATTTGGATCTCAAGGCTGCTGAATCAACATTCATTAAAGAAGGATCTTCTGAACATTTTCTCGTAGGGTCTCATGGTGTGTTGACTTCATGGACATTGACTGATGAACAGCTTAACACCATCTTTAGGTTGGATAACTCTTCTTTGCAGTTTACCTTCTTGAAAGACATACTTCATATGGTGGATAGGCAAGATTTGATTACTCTCCATGGCCTTGTCATACAATATTATGATACTCATACTCCACAAGGTTCTGGGTTGTACTTATTGGGAGATCTTCAAGTTCTTTTTGACTCTCAATCTCCAAATGGTAAAGGGTATTCTATTTGGAAGGATTTACATAAGTGGAAGGTTGAGAGTTGGAGATTTTATCCTATACCCAGTGTGCATGTTGTGGAGACCAAGTGTGGGATGTCTGTGTGTATGTTTTTTGATAAGCTATATCCTTTGTCTGTGAAAGAAGTTGGAAGTTCCTCCGGATCCAGTAGGGAATGATATGCTTCATGCTGAACAATTGATTGGATTAATTAAGACTCAGCTGTTGCAATACCAAGCATCTTCTTGATTATGGTATCTTGTATTATTTCTTTCTTTCTTTGTTTCATTGTTTAAATATATATATATATATATATATATATATATATATATATATATATATCTTGTATTTTTTGTTTGTCTAACATTTTCTTTCATGTTTATTGTATCTGGCTCTGTTGATGGTTATCAACTCACCAGATGTGCCTTGTGTACCTCAAAGAGTTGGCTAGTCCAAAGGGTACAGCTTTGGTAAAGACGCATCAAATCTGTTGATAGCTGTAATGGTTTGCTCAAAATCATAGGGTATGCAACTCACCAATGCTTAATTGCTGAGGGTTGTATGGTCATCAATTCACCATGGCTTATACCTTTTTGGTATCCAAGAATTGGCTAGCCCACAAGTATATGGCTTGTGGTAAAGGCAGTGGAATACCATATTTGGTAATCAATTCACCAAGGGGATTCTTTCCACCTAAGAATTGACTAGTCCTGAGCAAACGGCTATAGGTAAAGACATGTCAAATCCGTTTATAGTTGCTGATTTGCTAAAAAATTAGATGGTTATCAGTGTACCATAGTTTTCGAACTTAAACATTTGGCTACTCCAGTAGTAATGGCTATTGGTAAAGAGACATCAAATCCATTGTTTTCAATGATTCACCTCTCCCAGGAGTTAACACACCTGGATGTGATGAGAATTGTATGAAACTAATATGTTTTGATGTACATTTTGTCATTTGTTGCTGCAAAGATCTGGAGTTTCAAAGTGTTGTCATCATAGAGATGTGCTTGTTTTGGTTCTTTGCTGCTGATGTTCGAATACAATCCTCTTGTTCTAAAGTGTTACAGATCTATCAAGAAACTGGAACTTAACCTAGTCAAATTCCAGTTTAGGGGAGGATTGTTGGGAATTCTACTAAGTAAGAATTATGCTGAAGTTACTGCTGATGATTCTGCTGAAGTGTTGTGGAATCTGCTGAAGAAGTAATTCTGCTGAAGTAATAAAACCGCGTAGTTGGTTTCTGCGGAGATAGATATTCCGCGTATTTTATAGTTAGTTAGGATATGCATGAGCTCTATAAGGAAGTGATAATGTATATCGTATTTAGTTTTATGTTTATACGTTTCTTGGGAAACAGTTTAGGGTTCCTTGTGTATAAAAGGAACACATTAGTATGAATGATGTACGATTTGAAAAACAAGTTTTAGCATTATTTAAAGATCCATAGAGGATCAAAGTATTCCTAGTTATTTGTGTTTGTACTTGTGTTTGATTTCCGCTTTAGAATACAAGTATTAGAGACTTTCTATTAGTGTGTTTGTGATTACATAAGCATTACTAACGATTCACGAGTGCTCAAAGATCTATCAAGGTCTAAGGTTCAACACTTGATGATGTTGTAAAGGAGTTGATCTCCTTTGGGATTAGTCGTTGGTGTAGTGTTGGGTAGTAGTTCCTCCATTGCAATGGAACTAGGTGCTTAGCCTAGTACCTAATAAAGGGTAGGCGACGTTGTGTAGGTGTGGTTCACCTTGGAGTGAAAGAACTAGGTACTTAGCCTAGTACCTTATAAAGGGTAGGCGACGTTTTGTAGGTGTGGTTCACCTTGGATTGAAAGAACCCGGTGGTTAGCCTAGCACCGGAAAAAGGGTAGGCGACGTTGTGAAGGCTTCTCCGCCATAAGGAGATTGGTGTAGTGTTTACGAACTCTCGAGTAGGTGACTCGGGGAGTGGAGTAGGGCAAGGAAGGTGTCCTTGTAGCCGAACCACTATAAATACTCGCATTGTGGTTTTGTGCTTCTTACTCTTATATTTCATTACGTACCTTTATATGTTTGTTTATCAACATCCAACACACACATCCAAATAGATTGACATAAGTCGATCTAAATAGTTTAAAAGGAAGTTTTAATTGGCAAAACTATTCAACCCCCCTTCTAGTTTTCCACAATTGGTACCAGTGCTTCGTTACCAATTTTCTTGAAGTATATTGTACTTTAAAAAGTTGATACGATCCATGGTGAATTGAAAACTACAAAGAAGGTCTTTTATAAAAACAAACACCATGTCTTTTTAAACTTTTGTTTGGATGTTGATAACAACATTTTTTTTATTTACTTTTTATTTAAGTGCACTAATCTTCTTCGTCATGTTGATTAGTCAAAGCTCATATCTACCAAGCCATAGGAATTGCTTGGTAACAAGAATACCTTCCCTAAGAAGGTATCCTAAGCACAAAGGAGCTGGAATTGTCTTCTGACATTTGTTGTGTCATTTGTAAAGACATTCCTAAGTGCATTCGAGGTATGACTTTCGACTTATCTCTAAATGACATTAGCTTGATAAATAAGTATGCTTACTAAGGTATTTATTTGATTAATTTTTGTGCATATACATGCTTTACATGTAGCTTCATTAGGAAGCTTTTTCTCACATACGTGTCACTCTTTCGTCTAAAAATAATGGTTTATAAAACTTGTGTTTTGTTTTACTTAATCCAAAAACCATATCTTTCTAATAATAAAACAAAACACAAATATCAAAAATTCCTCTTTTCCCATAAATACTCCCACCATCGACCACTCTATCAAACCCCCACTTTTTCAAATCTTCCAATTTTAAAAATTTCCTCTCATTCAAAACTTCATCTTCCTCTCCATTTCATCCCAACCGAAACCAAGAAGGATCGTCTTCAACATGGTTTACATCTCCTTCGTGCTCATCGTCTTAACACTCATCGCACTTGTGTTCCCTATGATGAAGTTCACATACGGAGACATTTACTTTGTGTTGTTAATCTACATTGGGGTTATATACCCAATCCTTTGTATCATTCTTAGTATTGAAATGAAATATTACTAATAGTCTAGTTATCTAGGTTATTATTATCATAATGTGTTTATCATTTCTCTTTGTTTTATTTCATTCTCTTGTGATACATTAGAAGTCATGTATGCATGTTAAACAAAAACGTAGGCTAAAACACATATCTTGATATAAAACTATGAGATATAAAAACCTATGCTTTTCATCATAAAATCTGTTTCTGTAACTACAGATCTACGGATCCCGGAAGATATACTAGCCGGATCCCTTTTGTGAAGAAACGGTGGGATCCGTCCTACTGGAGAACAGTTTTTCATGCAAATTAAAAACCACTTTTCTTCTAAAAGTAATACTCCACTAGAATGTCAAAACCATAAGTGAGTTAAGTGTCATTGTTGTTAAAAAACCATTGTTAATAAAAATCTAGTAAAAACGTTAGATAATCATTGGTTGACAACAAACATCACTTTCTATTTAACTCATCATTTCTATAGGTTCAACTATGACGCATGACTATGAGTTTGATTTTTCACTCACTAGTGTCTACACTCCGAACATCTCCCTTGAGCCCAACACACCTGGCAATCATGTCCGTGGGTTCAATAATCTTGAAAACCGTCACTTTCACGAAGGACGTATTGTAGACACCTCTCTACAATTCGAAGAAGGTATCAATACCTCCTTCCGAGCCATAGGACTAGAATGTCTTCATGAAATCAATGAGAAGATATGTCCAAGGTTCATAATGGAATTCTTCGATCAAGTTAAACTCGTTCGTAACGAGGATCGCTCTCTATCTCTTTGGTTTTATATCAAAAACCAAAAGTTCACTTTAACCGTTCGGCATTTTGCTCACATCCTCCGAATTCCAAATCATGGACAATGTGCCTTCATCGAAGATTGGTCTCTTGATTCTCTCTTCAACTTTCGTGAAGAAAATAGTCCATATTGTTCACACATACCCTCCCCGGAAGATTTACATCGCATAATATGCAAACCTCGACCATATTACTCCGATCCAAAACATTATCTTCACACGGGATATTTGAGAAGAGTACAAGCCCCTTGAACTTATCCTACGTGAAAATGTTTGGAGTCTTAGGGGAAATCGAGAAATCCTTCCCGCTTGTTGTGCTCACATAATGTATTGTTTGCTAACACAACAACCATACAGTCTCGCCTACTTCTTCGCAAGGCGAATTGTAAATCTTCAAAGCTCCAAGAATAAACTCATCCCTTATGGAATGTTCTTGACGCGCCTTTATCATAACGTTATGCACTTTCATCTTCAATTTCAAAGTCCGTTGTACGTACTTGTGAACAAGATGATGGAACCGCTAAACATATCTCTCATGAAGACTTTCTTCATTCTTGATTCCACCAACACTCATCAACCACGTGATGATCCTTCTAGCGAAAATGCTCAAGGAACTTAGTAGTCTTTCAAATAGGATCAATCCTTTTGTACTCGTGCTTTATCAATGTAATCCAATTTCTCTCATGAAATAAAATATCTTACATTTGATATCTTAGTGTTAGAACCCCTTTAAACTAACCTTGGAATATAATGCATTGTCAAGATCATTGCATACCTTTAGTAAAGGTTCTGCTTAGCAGATGGACGGATCCCAAAGTTTGTACTATACGGATCCCTGCATTTAGAGAACCGTGGGATCCGGCAAACAGAAAATGCAATTGCAAGCATTATATTTCAAACATATCCTTAAAACACCTCACACTAAGCTAAACATAGTGTCTTAAGGCAAATTAAGTCCTTATCAAGTTAAGCAGATCCTTCCTACTTACACATAACTCACCTAGATCACACTCAAAGACACGTATAGATCTATCGTTCCATTTTAATCCATTACTCTTCCGCTCTCAAACTCACACATCATTTTTAACAATATCCTCCAAAAGGATTAAGCTAAGTCACTATCTAATCTCTAGGATCATTTAGCTTCAATTGACACTCTCATTTTTAATGTCATCCTTGTTCATTCATTGGTACTCATGAAAGTTCCAATTCCTTCCATAAAAGGCAATCATTAGCTACATCACTCATTACCTTCAAGTACTTAAGCACCCCTTCATTTAAGACACTTAGGAGGACTGAAACACTCAAGATGATATAGATCTTAGACCTTAGAAACATCATTTCTATTCTTTCATAGCTGCTGAGAGCCGGATCCCTAGGATTAGCCTAGACGGATCCCTCTGAGGAGGGAACCGTGGGATCCGGATGACAGATTATGTCAAACCTTGCTAAAACAATCATTTCAACTCATCTTTCTAACTCAAACACTCCATCTCATCTTAAATGAGTTCCTAGATCAGTACAAACTCTGAAGTTGACTCTTGTGCATGTTAATCATCACATTCCAATGAATTTTAGTGGCTTAAGGCTTAAATGCACTTGCCAAATCTCTTGCTTTATAAACCACATTGTTAGGACTTTCATAGTCATCACCTTCATCCTAATTTTCAGCACTTAAGAAACCCTTACAAACTTCTTGAAATCATCTCATCATGAGGAAAACTCCAAGTAGTAACTTATCCACCAAAGAACCACCCAATAAAATTGCTCGTGTTGTACATGAAATTTTTTCAACCGAATCATCTCCGTTCAAGACAACAAATGGAAGGATCTCTTCTCAACCAATCAAAACAATTCCTAAAAGGATAGTACCCACAAAACTACCTATGTCAAACACCACCATACCTCCTAGGCCAAACAATATCATCTCCACTAAACCATCACCATTGGTTCCTAGAGCTGTCTCTTTTACATCTCCACTATCATCACCACACCTCTATAATTTAGAGGATTTGCCTCCTAGGCCTTCTCATCCTCCTCCGCCGACAACATTCCCCTCATTAGGAGGAATAATGGTACAAAATCAAGGTGTTGAGTCAACACTAGCTCCGGCTTCCTTTTCGCCGTTTCCATCATATAATCCCATTTGGATTATGAGAAATCATAAAAATTAACCACCCGACCATATGGAAGTTGAGACTTCTCTACCACCACCATCATTCTTGGTCGAGCCATTCTCAAATGCGCCTCCACCAATCCCTCCGTCTTTTGAAGCTCCACAAGCCGCTTCACTTGATCCTTCGCATCAAGCCATTTCATTTCTTCCACCGCCACTACCTAGCCATGACAAAGATTGTTATCATTGTCAACATGTTGAAAGTTTGATACATGAAGTACGAGAAGACCAACGTTTCATGTTCTATCATCTCCTCGAACGTTTTGACGAGATTAAACCTAAACAAAACTTGAGCTAGAAGATTTTAGTGGTGTCCTAGCCTCAAGCGATAGTTGGTCTAGAAATTCCTAGTCATGTATTTTTTATTTTCTTAGTTTTTAGAGTCATGTACATAATAACTCTAGTTTTATTAAATGAAATTACATGCTACTTGCTATATTTCTGAGTATATGATTACGTTGTATTCATATCTCACTTCTATGATAACATTATTTGTTATACCACCATTTGCTGAATTTATTCAGCAGCCAGACGGATCCCTCTAATTTGCCTAGACGGATCCCTACTAGGAGGGAACTGTGGGATCCGTGATACAATAAACTATTCTTTCTACTAACCTGGACCACATTTGCAGGAAATTGTGAATTATACTTGCTTTCTAACCTTTGTTTTGTAGTTATTCAATCTACACTTGAAGACTTTGACACCCTAAAGCTAGGGGGAGCTTTGTGTCAAAGCAATACATTGCAAATTACTTGCAATATTAGGATTACATTTTTTGACATCCCCTTGCAAAATTGCAATCATCAAGGGGGAGCACATTCGTCACTTAGACGAAATATTTTGCAAACTTAGTTGCAAACAAACTAGCTTAGTATTACTTTCTTGACGCCCTTACATAGGGATGGACTCGTCAAGGGGGAGTAAAGACGAGATCCTTTCCCGTTACTTTCTCTCTATTTCTTTTTATTTCTTTCACATGTTTTTTCCTAAAACAATGTGTTAGTTTCCTTTCGAAGCTCTTTTTGTTTCGACAAAAAGAGGGAGAAGAAAGTAAAAACTACAAATTCAAACTTTTACGAATTTTAGCTTTTCCTTAAACTAATTTTATGTTTTGTCATCAACAAAAAGGGGGAGATTGTTAATACAAATAAGCCGTAAAAAATTTTATTTATATTTTACGATCTTCTAATGTTTTGTCGATAACAAATGTAAAATCATTTTAACGAAACAAATAAAATACGTAAATGGTTTGAACTAATAGTTTCTAACATATTCACATTTTCACATAAAACACTAAAATAAGTATAAGTGATTTTATGATTTAATACTACATATGTACAACAACTAGTGTTTACATATTTGAGTAAAATATACACATAACTAGTATGTAGTATATTGGGTAATATAAATGGGTAGAAACTTAAGTATCATAACCCATTGGGAAAATACATTGAATGTAGTTGGGTACAACCCAAATCTCGGGACCTATGGAGCTTGACCCATAACCCATTGCATGACATCATGCTTATATCATATATGGATAATATCCATAACCTATGGTTTTGACCCATACCCATGTGACTAGGTGCATTGCACTCAAGAGATACATTGTATCTAGCTAAAGACCCATAGATCAACCCATAACCAAAATACCCATGGGTAAAGAGGAGCGTCCCACGGATCCCTAGCTTTACGATAGACGGATCCCTTGTGGAAGGGATCCGTGGGATCCGGGGAACAGTAGAATTTTTCCTCTATAAATAGTGACCATTTATTCATTGTTGCTCACCCCTTTCTAACATACTTTCCCCTAGAGTTAAAAACTCTCTAACCTCAGATCCAAGAGATCTATGTTTGTAGTTTTGTTTTTGTGTGATCTTCTAGGTTCCTCTTAAAGGCAAGATCAGCACCTTTAAAGTCGAGGAAGCTCAAGTCCATGAGTTGACATGCTTCCTCATCATCAAGACTACTGAAGTCTTCTTCTTGATGATTGTTTTTCTTTTCCTAAGAAGTGTTGAAGACATTTGTGAAAGGTGTCACAAGTGTCAAGACGAAGATATTAGTGAAGGGTATCTATCGTCCATATCATAAGCACTTGTGGTAGGTGCTTAGAAGTCAAGACTAGAAGCATTATTGAAGGGTGCTTAGAAGTCAAGACACAAGACATTAGTGAAGGGTGTCTTGAAGATCTAGTTAAAGGCATTAGTGAAAGGTGCCTTAGATGTACATTCGATATGGTGTGTTTCGATGTACAAGATAGATTAGTACTAGATCCAAGGATATTGATATCCTTGATGATGTTGTAAAGGAGTTGATCTCCTTTGGGATTAGTCGTTGGTGTAGTGTTGGGCAGTAGTTTCTCCATTGCAATGGAACTAGGTGCTTAGCCTAGTACCTAATAAAGGGTAGGCAACGTTGTGTAGGTGTGGTTCACCTTGGAGTGAAAGAACTAGGTACTTAGCCTAGTACCTTATAAAGGGTAGGCGACGTTGTGTAGGTGTGGTTCACCTTGGAGTGAAAGAACCCGGTGGTTAGCCTAGCACCGGAAAAAGGGTAGGCGACGTTGTGAAGGCTTCTCCGCCATAAGGAGATTGGTGTAGTGTTTACGAACTCTCGAATAGGTGACTCGGGGAGTGTGTCACACCCCCAAATTACCTGTTTTGCAGCGGAATGGAATTCCTGGGATTGACTGTCATAGCATCACAATCACAGTTATATTGAACGACCTAAAGTGTCGTTTGAAAAGAACATCGTTTGATTTAATAAAACAATCAGAGTTTACAAAGTAGGTCCCAAATGAAAATCAATTTGTGCGGAAATAAGTTTGTTACAATACAAACGATGTTTTTAAGTACGTAAAACCCAAGTGAGACGCGTCGTCACCACGACTCCATGATGTGTCCCAATGCGTGCCATGAAGTGAATGTCTTAGATACCTGAGATTAAAACATGCTAAAAGTGTCAACACAAAGGTTGAGTGAGTTCATAGAGTTTGTTTTGAAATGAAAAGCCGTTCGAAATCGTTTATGCAGCAAAGGCATTGTAAATCGTTGAAATGTAAAGACTTTCAAAATCGTTTATGTAGCAAAGGCATTGTAAATCCACTCAGTTCCAAGTCCCGCCCATACAAAACTTGCAACCTGTGTGTTCACAACCCACTGCCAGAATGTGTGTAGTTTATGTTCCAAACATATGATGTCAAATGAATTCACAAAAATAGTGCATGGCTCAATGTATCGAAATCGTTTATGCAGCAAAGGCATTGTGAATCCACTCAGTTCCAAGTCCTGCCCATACAAAACTTGCAACCTGTGTGTTCACAACCCCTTGCCAGAATATGTAGAGTTTATGTTCTAAACATATGATGTGTGGTTCAAATCGTTCCAAGACCATTAGTTCATGATATTACCAAGACCATTAGCTCAATGAATATACCAAGACCATTAGACTAATGAATATACCAAGACCATTAGCTCAATGAATATACCAAGACCATTAGACCAATGAATATAATATGGAAGTTCTAAGTGTGGCAAAACTGTTACTACATGACTAAGCATTGATTCAGTTAAACATATAGTTTCAAATAATCATGATAGTTATGAAAATAATTGAGCATGTATCTCCCCCAAAACAGTTATGAAAACAAGTAAAAGCAGGGGCTATGGAACTCACTTGGACAATGATGCGATGGCAAAAGTGAGTACACCGATATGTAATGTGAATCTCTATACTCGAACCTATGATAAATGATATGATATGTCATGAGTTGCAATGTAATGTTATGCATGCACTTCGTATGTTATTTATACCATTTACTAGTTTTTTTAAAAATATTACTCGTCGTCGAAAAATACTCTTTTGACGTCTTGACTCTTCAAAAATGACTTCACATGTTTTTACGTCAAAATGTCATCCTACAATGGTTTTATAATGATTTTTGGTGAAATTACCACTTTTCGTCGCAAAACAATGTCGTCGGAAAAATCATGAAATTAACAAAAATGGCTTTGGAAAACTAGTCGTAAAATGATGTACGTCGATCGTTAGAGAACGAACTCGACTGTTTTGGAAAGTTTGTATCGATATCTAAAAGTTTCAGTTCAGGAGTTTTCGTCCAAAAGGTCTCGATCATAAAGATATTAAGGGTTAAAGTTGGTGGTTTTTGGCTAATTGAGTGCAGAAAATTAGTTACGGCAAGTTTATGAAAAAGTGCATATCTTTGTCGTTTCAAATCCGTTTTCTACGTTTAATATGTCCTTAGCTTCGTATCGAAGTAAACTAATATATTTTTGACAAGTCGAAATAATTTGTGAAGCTTAAGGCTCGTTTTTGACCCGAAAATACTAAAAACAGTTTGCTGAAAATCCAGAAAATAATACGTTTCGTCGTCAAACTTCAAAAATCCATAACTTCTTCGTTATAAGTCCGTTTTATTCCGTTCAAGCGGCCACGGATTCGTTTTAAAGTATATTTTCTAAAAATCAAGGCCAAAGTTTCGTACCAACAGTAGGTTTTTCCAGAAATTCGAATTAAGGACAGAACATAAATATATAGTTATCGAAAATAGTTTTTCTCGGACAAAACCTATTCTAATCCCTTCAAATCAACTCCAAAACTAATCTAATCCTACCATACACCTTCTTAGGGTGTCATGGGTTCCTAATCACCATCAAGACCAACCAATACCAAGGGGATATTTATAGGATGACCAATATGTATATATAACTTCTAAAATCATGAAATAAATGGTATAAATCACATATCATGCATAATATCTCCAAAAATGAAAGGAAACATATGAAAATGAAAAGGAAACATAAAAATGATAAAAACATGCTTACAAGTGATAGTGATGAGGTGAAAGTAACAAGGATTAACTTAAATACCCTTGGTTTTTATTTCAAAACCTTATAAAGGATATATCTAGATTGTAAATGACTCTTGAACTTGAAAATTTTGATCCCCTTTGATCTTGAAGGTGTGGCCGGTTATGGTGAGCCAAAAGGAAGAGAGAAAACTCTTTGTTTAACACTTGTGAATGAGATATGAATGAGAAAAGTAGTAGAAGTAGACTTATGTATTATCATTGGAGACAAGATATTAATAGAACCATACTACATTTAAGACACACCCTCCCCCTTGGCCGGTTTTAGGGGAGGGTTGTCTCTCCCATATATTTTTTTTTTTTTTTAAATCATGTATAGATATATATGTGTAAAACTTGTTAAATAAAAAGGTGTAAGTTAAATGTAAGTAATGTAAATGGTAGAATTTTGGTGCAAGTAAGTTTTAATAAGTCAAAATAGAATGTAATGAGATGATAAAAATTGTAAAAATACTCTCCTTGTGAAAATTGAGTGCTAAAATAATTATCATATAATTTTTAAGAAAACGACGTAAAAATTAAACTTTAACGATTAATATACCAAATAAATTTGAAACACTAGGAAAACTAAAAATATAGTTTTTATAAACTAAATGTAAGTTTAAAAATACATCGGGATCATTTTTGAAAGTAACGGGTTAAATATTCAAAATAGTAACTCACGCGATAAAGATTATTAAATATAAAAATTACGCGTTGAAGGGAAAATGAAATGTCGTGAATGTAATAATGAAATGCACATGATGTCAATGAAATGTAGACTAATCATAGTCCATATGAAATGTGCGTGATGTCATGATCATGAATTCGCCGCTAAACCTCCAAGGTTACGCGAATTTGAAACAAGTAAACCAAGTTTACTAAAAAGGTTGAAATAATAAGACATGAACTGTGTCGAGAAATGACCTGAAAGTACGGGTTGTCACATTAGCCCATCAAAAAGGAATTCAGTCCCTGAATTCAATCGTTGTTAGGTCTAACGGGTTTAGGGTTTGATGTGGCAAACTTTCCCATTCCCGAGCAAAATCCTCAAAAGACTTTTTGGTAACCGATTTTTGCTTAATCCCACAACTCATCAAACAAGAACTGTCATACGATTAGGCTAAATCGGTTTAGGTAACAACTTGTTTCTAGCTCGATCTTTGCAACTCATCAAACAAGAACCGTCACGCGGATCAAACTGGAAACAAGTGGTTTGAAGAAAATCTTTTGAAAATTTGGCTCGATTACGGAATTGCTTGCACATATAAGCCTACTACTCCCTTCATTGCATGATTCTTCCTGAATTAGACATAGGTGATCAGGCTATGTATAATTTAGGAGTAACTATGCAATGCTTGGACTAATCGACTCATATGTTATTTGGTGTTGAGTCAACTGATGTTAAAATTGTGATGAACATCGAGGAGAGAAGACATGGAGAAGTGTCGTTAAAATGATAGTTAAAGTAAAAAGAATTAAAATCCTCGTAAATGATAACAAATCGGAAAGAAAATAAAGTACGATAGATGAGAATATGTTACAACGAGTGGTTAGCAAAAGTAGTACATCTTTAAGTTATAAAGTTTCGGATACGATGATTAGACATAAACTTGGTACGACATAGTACATAAGGAGAAATAAGACTGTTAGTTTCCGAACTTCTTCAGTCTTTCGCGTCGTTGATACCTTGACGAGCTCCTCCTCCTCCTTCTAACATATATATATTCCCATGAGCACCTTCGTCTTGTTGACCTTGGTTTTGAGGGCATTGATTTCGATAGTGTCCTTGCTCCCCGCATCCGTAACATGTAACCATGGCCTTGCCTCTACAATTCCTGGCAAGGTGTCCCGGTTGTTGACACTTGTAGCACTTAGCAGGACAAAGACCCGTGTGATGATACTTACATCGATTACATAGTGGGTAGGTTCCGGCATAACCTCGCCTTCTATTGGTGGCAACATATACCGTCATTTCTTGCCCTCTTTTCTGTTGTTGATGATGGTTAGTGTTGCGGTTTTGGTTGTTGTTGGTGTACTTGCCTCTCTTCACTACCTGGGCCATGAGCTTTTGAGTCAATCGAATAGCCTCCTCAATCGTTTGCGGGTCAGAAGAAGTCACATCTCCTTGAATAACCTCGGGAAGTCCCCCGATAAAAGCCTCTAGTAACTTCTCGTTATCCGAAACCATAGATGGGCATAACACGGCCAATTCTTGAAATCTTCGAATGTAAGTGTCAATGTCATACCCAATAGTTACCAACTCATAGAATTCTGTCTCCAACTTTTTCACTTCCGTGCGAGGACAAAACTTCTTAGTTACCAAACCCTTGAATTGCTCCCAAGTAAGCTTGAAAGCATTCTCTATTCCCATCGGTTGAGCATATGAGTTCCACCACGACAATGCTCCATCGAGTAGTGTACTTGTAGCAAACTTGACCTTGCTATCATCCGGGCAATTACATAACAAAACACGGACTCCAATTTCTCGAACCATCTAACCATGGCAGTGGCTCCTTGATCCCTTTAAACTTGGTGGGATCTCCACTCTTGAAATCCTTATACGAACGACTTTTAACCCGGACCCTCTTACATTTCTGCAGCAGCGGCAAGTTTTGCGGCCAGCGGCCGCGGCCTCGGCAGCGGCGGCAGTCATCGTTTCCCTTTCAATCCTTAAAGCATCAGCAATGCTATCATTCACCAACTTTTGAATTGCTGCTTGGGTCATTTCCGGTGTGGCTTTCTTCGGCGCCATATCTTCTTCAAAACAAGAGGAAGTGTGAGACGTAGCAAAATCCGATGTTAATAATAAACGCTCCAAAGAAATGTGATAAGAATGATAAGTTTGAGGTTATGTTTCAAAATGATCGACGGTTTCCGAAAAGATGGGTTATGAGGTGTAGTAAGTGCTTCAATGTATGATGGTTTAGAGACTTAATGTGTGAATAACGTGTAACTCGACATGTTAGTGGTGAAACAAAGGAGTGAGAGTGACTTCGCCCTACTTAAAGGTTTATCTCGGCATTCGACGTCATCGGTGATGAATCAACTGATATAAAATTTTGTGATAGGGAATGACAAGGAATTCTCCACGTTAGAGTATGGGGAAAAGATAATGGGATGGGCATTTAAGGGCATCCATGTGACAATCGATGTGAAATGAAAGTGAAATACTCGAAAAATGTACGTAAAAACCGCATGTAAAGTGAACATTCATTTATGATGAAATGATGAGATGCTATGATAATGTAGTTATAGTCTAGGGTTAATGATGCAACCTAGTTCTCTATAACGAAGCTCGATACCAATCTGTCACACCCCAAATTACATTTTTGTGAATGGAATTCCTGGGGATTGACTGTCCTAGCATCACAATCACAGTTATATTGAACGACCTAAAGTGTCGTTTGAAAAGAACATCGTTTGATTTAATAAAACAATCAGAGTTTACAAAGTAGGTCCCAAATGAAAATCAATTTGTGCGGAAATAAGTTTGTTACAATACAAACGATGTTTTTAAGTACGTAAAACCCAAGTGAGACGCGTCGTCACCACGACTCCATGATGTGTCCCAATGCGTGCCATGAAGTGAATGTCTTAGATACCTGAGATTAAAACATGCTAAAAGTGTCAACACAAAGGTTGAGTGAGTTCATAGAGTTTGTTTTGAAATGAAAAGCCGTTCGAAATCGTTTATGCCGCAAAGGCATTGTAAATCGTTGAAATGTAAAGACTTTCAAAATCGTTTATGTAGCAAAGGCATTGTAAATCCACTCAGTTCCAAGTCCCGCCCATACAAAACTTGCAACCTGTGTGTTCACAACCCACTGCCAGAATGTGTGTAGTTTATGTTCCAAACATATGATGTCAAATGAATTCACAAAAATAGTGCATGGCTCAATGTATCGAAATCGTTTATGCAGCAAAGGCATTGTGAATCCACTCAGTTCCAAGTCCCGCCCATACAAAACTTGCAACCTGTGTGTTCACAACCCACTGCCAGAATATGTAGAGTTTATGTTCTAAACATATGATGTGTGGTTCAAATCGTTCCAAGACCATTAGTTCATGATATTACCAAGACCATTAGCTCAATGAATATACCAAGACCATTAGACTAATGAATATACCAAGACCATTAGCTCAATGAATATACCAAGACCATTAGACCAATGAATATAATATGGAAGTTCTAAGTGTGGCAAAACTGTTACTACGCATGACTAAGCATTCAGTTCAGTTAAACATATAGTTTCAAATAATCATGATAGTTATGAAAATAATCGAGCATGTATCTCCCCCAAAACATTTATGAAAACAAGTAAAAGCAGGGGCTATGGAACTCACTTGGACAATGATGCGATGGCAAAAGTGAGTACACCGATATGTAATGTGAATCTCTATACTCGAACCTATGATAAATGATATGATATGTCATGAGTTGCAATGTAATGTTATGCATGCACTTCGTATGTTATTTATACCATTTACGAGTTTTTGAAAATATTACTCGTCGTCGAAAAATACTCTTTTGACGTCTTGACTCTTCAAAAATGACTTTACAAGTTTTACGTCAAAATGTCATCCTACAATGGTTTTATAATGATTTTTGGTGAAATTACCACTTTTCGTCGCAAAACAATGTCGTCGGAAAAATCATGAAATTAACAAAAATGGCTTTGGAAAACTAGTCGTAAAATGATGTACGTCGATCGTTAGAGAACGAACTCGACTGTTTTGGAAAGTTTGTATCGATATCTAAAAGTTTCAGTTCAGGAGTTTTCGTCCAAAAGGTCTCGATCATAAAGATATTAAGGGTTAAAGTTGGTGGTTTTTGGCTAATTGAGTGCAGAAAATTAGTTACGGCAAGTTTATGAAAAAGTGCATATCTTTGTCGTTTCAAATCCGTTTTCTACGTTTAATATGTCCTTAGCTTCGTATCGAAGTAAACTAATATATTTTTGACAAGTCGAAATAATTTGTGAAGCTTAAGGCTCGTTTTTGACCCGAAAATACTAAAAACAGTTTGCTGAAAATCCAGAAAATAATACGTTTCGTCGTCAAACTTCAAAAATCCATAACTTCTTCGTTATAAGTCCGTTTTATTCCGTTCAAGCGGCCACGGATTCGTTTTAAAGTATATTTTCTAAAAATCAAGGCCAAAGTTTCGTACCAACAGTAGGTTTTTCCAGAAATTCGAATTAAGGACAGAACATAAATATATAGTTATCGAAAATAGTTTTTCTCGGACAAAACCTATTCTAATCCCTTCAAATCAACTCCAAAACTAATCTAATCCTACCATACACCTTCTTAGGGTGTCATGGGTTCCTAATCACCATCAAGACCAACCAATACCATGGGAATATTTATAGGATGACCAATATGTATATATAACTTCTAAAATCATGAAATAAATGGTATAAATCACATATCATGCATAATATCTCCAAAAATGAAAGGAAACATATGAAAATGAAAAGGAAACATAAAAATGATAAAAACATGCTTACAAGTGATAGTGATGAGGTGAAAGTAACAAGGATTAACTTAAATACCCTTGGTTTTTATTTCAAAACCATATAAAGGATATATCTAGATTGTAAATGACTCTTGAACTTGAAAATTTTGATCCCCTTTGATCTTGAAGGTGTGGCCGGTTATGGTGAGCCAAAAGGAAGAGAGAAAACTCTTTGTTTAACACTTGTGAATGAGATATGAATGAGAAAAGTAGTAGAAGTAGACTTATGTATTATCATTGGAGACAAGATATTAATAGAACCATACTACATTTAAGACACACCCTCCCCCTTGGCCGGTTTTAGGGGAGGGTTGTCTCTCCCATATATTTTTTTTTTTTTTTAAATCATGTATAGATATATATGTGTAAAACTTGTTAAATAAAAAGGTGTAAGTTAAATGTAAGTAATGTAAATGGTAGAATTTTGGTGCAAGTAAGTTTTAATAAGTCAAAATAGAATGTAATGAGATGATAAAAATTGTAAAAATACTCTCCTTGTGAAAATTGAGTGCTAAAATAATTATCATATAATTTTTAAGAAAACGACGTAAAAATTAAACTTTAACGATTAATATACCAAATAAATTTGAAACACTAGGAAAACTAAAAATATAGTTTTTATAAACTAAATGTAAGTTTAAAAATACATCGGGATCATTTTTGAAAGTAACGGGTTAAATATTCAAAATAGTAACTCACGCGATAAAGATTATTAAATATAAAAATTACGCGTTGAAGGGAAAATGAAATGTCGTGAATGTAATAATGAAATGCACATGATGTCAATGAAATGTAGACTAATCATAGTCCATATGAAATGTGCGTGATGTCATGATCATGAATTCGCCGCTAAACCTCCAAGGTTACGCGAATTTGAAACAAGTAAACCAAGTTTACTAAAAAGGTTGAAATAATAAGACATGAACTGTGTCGAGAAATGACCTGAAAGTACGGGTTGTCACAGAGTGGAGTAGGGCAAGGAAAGTGTCCTTGTAGCCGAACCACTATAAATACCCGCGTTGTGGTTTTGTGCTTCTTACTCTTATCTTTTATTACATACCTTTATATGTTTGTTTATCAACATCCAACACACACATCTAAATAGATTGACATAAGTCGATCTAAATAGTTTAAAAGGAAGTTTTAATTGGCAAAACTATTCAACCCCCCTTCTAGTTTTCCACAAAATAGTTTAGAGAGAATAGATAAGAAATTTTTTGACACACATAAGAATCATCATCTAAACCATAATCAAATCATGATCATCACGATCATGCATCATCCTCGCTCATCTCATCATCTTCTTCCTCCTCTCCTTCAGTCTCATAATTCTTGTCTTCGTTAAACACCGAATACACTCTCCTCTTCTTCTTCTCTCTAGCTCCAGATGAAGAACCTCCCACATCATAACTTGATCCTCCGACCTGAGGAACTCTTCCATACATTGGTATAGGATCGAGAAAAGGTGCATAACCAGGATATGGGTAAGGATAAGAGCCATGGTAAGGAGTATATGGGAAAGGATATGGTGGAACATTGGGCGGGTTGTAGGTAGGCATCTCATAATTGGCTTCATATGCCATCTGTTGAAGAAACGGCATCGAGTAATCTTTTACATAATTGTTCCTCAACATCATCGAATATCTCCAAACTTCCCTACGCTCAATATTGTATAACTCCCGGTTCCAATTACCCCATCCCGAGTCAAAGCTACTCGTCATACCACTAGGCACATTCTTCGTTGGTTGATGTGGTGTTGGGTTATCCCATGCTCCCAACGTCCTATTTCTCCTATCCAAAGCTTTTCCAAAACCTTTATCATCCCAAGTCTCACTCACTAATGGATCTGCACACTTATCCAACTCATTATCATCAAACTATCCAAGATTCTTTTCCAACCTTGTCACATAGTGTCCTCCACAAATATCACTCTTGTCCTTGATTACCGGAGGTCTCCTAGATAGATACTCGGCTATGATCCAAGCCGCATTGCCATCCTTCGACTCCTCTAACAACTCCATCAACCATAGATCCGGCTTTTGACATTTATCCCTACTTCCTTTCCTATGGAACGTCCCCCATACTATCAATTTGTGTAGAATTTTCAACAACGGGTTCCTTAGAGTTGATGAATTCCTCCTCAAACACGAAAGATCTCCAACGCGATTCCAATAGGCCGGAACACTCGGGTAGTCTTTTTCAAACCTTTTAAGCCTAAGAAAATGAACCTCAAACAATCTATGCTTAATCTAATGTTGTTCGTATAAACCAAGAGCGACTGCAAAATCCGGCAAAGTGTATGCATGATCCCTTCCACATAATCTAAACCAAACACAAACCTCGTCCATGATATTACGCAAATTCACCTTCCTCTCAAAGTACATGGTTGAGAAAAACTCCAAACACCATTCCCTATAAACATCCTCATGAATACTAAAGGCTCTTTCCCCAGAAAGATCTTCAAACATGTCTCCATCATCCGCATAGACATAAGTCATCTTCATCATCCCTCTCAATTGCTCCTCACACTCATACTCATTGAACAAATCCCAATTTATCAATCGTGGAACCGCAATTTTTATTGTTTGCAACTTTGAAAGACGCTCCCTAAATGCGTGCTTTTCTTCCTTTGATAACTTACTAAACTTCAGGTTCTCATTACCCTCTGCTCGCATCTCATAGATGACTTTCTTTCTTGCGTTCCTTTGACAATACTTGTCCACAATCGGGTTCATCGGAATCCGTGTTGAACTTGAGGAACCTACAACATATCTCTGTAGAAATCACAAATATATGTTAATATAAGAGTGTTAGAACCAACGTTACAATTTATAGAAGCCCCGAGAGTCAAATTCAAAAAATTGAAAAATCCTTTACAGAAGCGAGCAACCGTTTCGGTCGTGGACCCAGTCGATCGGCTGCTCCACGAACCTCATTCCAACCGATCGGTCTGCATTCGCAGCCGATCCGGTTGCACATGCTGCAGAAGGCAAAAGCCTCCTATTTTGACTTCTCACTAGATTTCTACCAAGTCTGATTCACTCCTACACTTCATTTGAATCCTAATGATAATTTCTACAACCTTAATTCGTCCTTAATTAACTTCAAAACATCTCCCCATGATTTATTAATTATCCCTTAGAACACATAATAATCTCTCAAATTCAATTCCTTAATTAATGCTCAAAACAACAATGTGGTATCTTAAAATCACTGAGAATTATTCATATAACAACTGGGAATCAACAATTGCCACTTAATTTGATTCAAGATTTCAACTTAATTGAATCCGAAAATTCAATCATTTAATTCTCTTCCAAAGTTGAATCAATTACCTTAATTCTTTTTGCAATGTATTCCTACATCAATTACCCACTTAATTCCAAAAGCTTTCATCTTAATTCGAATTCTATCCAAAACCCCCAATTCATGACCTAATTTGCAATTTCGAATTAAAACTCAAATTAAACCTTAATTAAGCTAATTGATTGCAGATGCTTACTTGTTTTGGAGCCATGATTATCTCTTCACACTCCTAGAACCTTGAATTAACTCTTAATGGTCGAATTTTTGGAACCCAATTGGAGGATTAGTGTGTGTGTGTGTGTGTTTTTCTGGAAAAGTGAATTTTTAGTACATGTACCTCCTCAAAACCGATCAGCCTAAAGCTCAACCGATTCAGTTTGTATTTTTTCAGAAAATTTAACTTCTTACCTCACTTGGTCATTTTACCTACCAAGTAAAAATTATTTTTACTCAAAAATTAATAAAATATCCACACAACATTTGGCCAACCAATTGTGAATTTCAAAACTAACAATCTCTAACTACCAACTCAAACTTAAACAAAAAACCTCAACATCATTAAAACTTAATACCAAAGATGTCTTAGGATAAACCTTAAGCCATAATCATAATAATAAAAGAAATATGAAAAACTAATAAATACGCATAAAAATAAATTGAAATCTAACGATTTACCACAAACAAGTGCTTTATATATTTTTTCGTGATATGCCATTCCTCTTCATCCTTCAAAGTACTCATGTTTCAAAATATCTTCACTTTGAAACTTTCCCGATAGTTCACGGGTAGTTGCATGCGTCTTGATCTTCCTTGCAAAGCTTCTACCACTCGGGCACAAAATATC
The DNA here is from genome assembly GCA_910596185.1 of Chrysanthemum makinoi. NCBI lineage: Eukaryota > Viridiplantae > Streptophyta > Magnoliopsida > Asterales > Asteraceae > Chrysanthemum > Chrysanthemum makinoi. The sequence continues at coordinate 168,357,895 of OU343218.1, forward strand.
AAACTTCACATGCCATTCTCCGTCTCCTTCTTCCTTCTTGTAAACACGTGCACCATCGGGCCCTCATTCCAAATTCTTTAATTGTACTGGCAAAGCTCCAAGAAAATCTGTGAGTTTTTTAAACACAAGAACATTTTTAAAAGGATTATAGAAATTGCTAAATCCCTTTCCATTTCATCTTCCAAGTCAAAATAGGATGGAGCAATTAGACCAAACATTGCCCTACCTTGGTCATCACGACCAACCTCAAAACACGTCAATATATCTTTTTCTTCATCCATAATCTCCATGTCTTCGAAAAACTCCAACACTTTTCCTCTCGGTTTAGGATAATACGTTTGCTTAGCTATTCCATCATCTATGGGCATGGTGCCTCGGCCCATATCAATGATTGCCCCGCACGTTCTAAGAAATGGTCTACCGAATAAAAGAGGCAAACTTTTATTCACCGGAATGTCCAACACAATAAAATCGGCTAGGTAAGCTTGGTAACCGATTTGGACTCTTACATTCTTTACTTCTGTCATGGCCTTGGCGTGAGAATTGTCGGCCATAGTCAACTTTGCTTGATTCGGATGAGGGTTACTAAGCCTTATGTTTTTATAGAGTGGATATGGCATGACATTAACACTCGACCCCATATCCGCTAGTGCATTAATTGGCGTGGTGCCATTCACCTTGATGGGTAGTACAAAATTCCGCGGATCACTCTCCTTCTTTGGCAACCGCTTTTCCAAAACCATATCTCTTTCTTCTTCACTCAAGTTTGTATCCTCCAACCGAGCCCTTGCTAGCATTACCGCATCAAGCTTTTTGCGGTACATCACATAGTCTTACAATACCTTAATAACGGGCTTCTTTTCCGTTAGTTCATTAAACTTTTGCTCCAAGTTCTCCAAGATCACTTCTTTTTGTTCTTGGGTCAATGGTGTAAAGGTTGGTGGTGATTTTGGTGGTGATGGTGAGGAATCTCTGTTTTTTGGTGGTGGTGGTACAGGTGAGTTTGTTTAGTGAATTTTTCTTCCGATTAGCCTTACCCATTTTTACGACCTCCACGTTCTCTTCCTTTAATTGCTCCATGTTCCCACATAATTCCGCCACCGTTTCATCCACATCCTTTGCCTCTTCCAATTTCGTGATGTTAATTCTCATCTCTCCAAGCGTGAAATCCAACCTACACTTGGTAGTCACAAGAAAATCTCTCCCAAAGCAAACATCGGGCTCATCCGCGTTTCCTCCTTCTAGCACAACAAAATCAACTTCAAAGATATGCCCATGAATGTTAATGCGTAAGTTCTTTACTATCTTCCTTCCGTAACCTTCATAATATAGCCTCACGTGACCAAGCTTATCAAGCACCGTATCGACAATATAATTATCACCATAAGCCATATTTAGTTGAGCGTCCCAAGCACTAACGCCCTCGATACTACACGGCATAGCAAACCGCATAAATGGAGAATCGTACCCCGTGAGAGGGGCTTGAGTAAAAACCACGACCTTATTCTCCTTAGGTACTCGAACATTGTTTTCCCCCATTCCTTCTATCAACTCCATTCCTTCTGTCAACTCCATTTTACTTTTCTCCAATATGTTCCCTATCTTCTCCAAAGAATTTCCCGTATCCTTGAACATTTCGTCCAAGTTCCTTAGGTATTCCGAAATTCCGCTCAAACTATCAATGCTTAACAAATTACTTATCTATATAACAAAACCAACAAAAACATAAACAACCAAATCATTATTGTTAAGGGTTAGTTATAATCAAAACAAACTACAAATTAAAATCAAAACAGCTTAAGACACTTAATAAAACTAAACACATAAGCTAAAACCTGAAATTAAGAAAAGCTAAAAATATTTAACGAGACTTCCAACCGATCGGTTGGACTCCCAACCGAATCGTTTGGTTCAAACTTCCTGACCAAAATAAACCAGCCGGATCGGTTGCGGGTTGCAGCCGATTGGCTCGGTTAATTTCTAAAAAAAAATTATTTGCTAAAAGACAATTAATTCTAACTTAAATTCTAATTAATGCAACTATTCATTAGCCATCATAAAAAAATTAACTCTATTTAATTAAACCTTAATTAAAACTTAAATAAACATAAATTCATTTAATAACCATTTATTATATCTAATCTTTTTAACTACTAATACTGAAAATTAACTAAAAATTAAAAGATATCAAAACATAATTTATTAAGACCAAAACATAATTTATTAAGACCATAATTTAACTAAAAATAAACAAAATAAGAATAACATGAAATAATCAAAACAAATACTCTAATTATCAAGAAAACTGGAAATACAACAAAATAAACCTAAACACATAAACACAAAACACTAAATTAACCAAAAGATTGAGAAAAAAAAAACTAAGAAAATTTTACGAGGGCTCCAACCGATCGGTTGCTTTCGTAGCCGAATCGGTTGGCCCTAAAAACCAACTTTTTTAGATTTTTTCTTTTTTCAAACAATTACACTAAGACTTCAAACAATATCAAAATACATAAAAATGACAAATCAAATTAAATCCCCGGCAGCAGCGCCAAAAACTTGATGTTCTCTACCGTGTACAAGTTTTAAAATTTATAAACACGATTTACCGGACAATTATATTAACACATACGAGCAAGTATACTCGTCCGTGATAGTAAAGGTGGGTAAGTCGAGATCGTCCCAAGGGATTTGTGGTTATTGAATTGTTTGAAATAAGAAGGTTTGTCAAGCCTCCTATGAAATTTTTGTTATTCTAAAAACCAATTAAAGAAACATATACTTGTGTGTAGGTCATAGCCAATTGTCTAGAGTGTTCATGATAGCTTGATGTAAACTTGAAGTAATGCACAAATCATAGGCAAATGATTCACAATCAATGGTTTATGTCATGTAGAAATCATTATAAGAATACAATCACATAAGTAATCATGTCAGCCTTTTAACCAGTTGATGATGCGCGTACAACGTGTTCAGGGTCAAAGGAAACTTCCTTTTCGTCGAGCAAGTTTTTCAACACCCTAGGCAGTGAACCTAATCGTTGTAGTGTAGTATTGGGTAAGCCTCGGGCATTGATATCGTTCTCTAGGGGAATAGGAATGCTAGTAAAAAGTGTACTACGCTAAGGTTGAGGTTGAGGAAGATTCTTTTTTATCTTTTTATATTTTTTAGAAAGCTAAGGGTAAAATCTCGGGGTTTGGATTTGGGGGGTGGTACTTCTACCGATTACTCTACTATCTAATTATCTAAACTACGGGTAGTCTTATGTATATTGATGTGTGCTCGTATGATGATTAAAAATGTGTTTACCTAGATACTATTACTCCATAGTTATCTTTTATTGGTAGTTGAATTTTCACGTCCTTATTCTTAACGCGTTGTGTTTTCTAAGGTCGTAAGGTGTGCCTTTTTCCCTAACCCTTTGAGACTACCTTAAAGTTATTGCCCTGAAATTCTCTAAGATTCATAAACTAACTTTAAGGGTTATCTTTGGATGTTTAGCCTACGAAATCCGCTAAGTGATTTATAAACTAAGGTTCACAAAGATTACTCAAGCATTTAAACACAACGATAGCCTAGTACATTCCTAAGCCAGTTTCAATTAAGATAAGAGACAACCAATCAATAATTAATAACTAAGTTTCATAGATCTAAGCAAACACACAAGAAATTTAGCCGGACATGTTAAACACGCAAGAATACACACATTCAATGGAAGACATAATGAAATCAATGAAGTAAAACACTTATCTTGATGTAAAATAGGGTTTGGGAACCCTAAGATACTGTCCAACTCGGACTACAAACGTTTAGGGTTTTTACTCCACAAGTCTACCTCTCAAAATTCTGAAAATTCGATTTCTATATATAATTTTACACTTGCGACGGCGTCACCTTATAGGTGGGACGCCGTCATATCGCCGTCATTAGGCTTTTCGTCTTGGCCAAGTAATCGTTGGGAAGGTTTCACGTTGTAGTTGTGACGTCGTCGGGCTTCAGTAGTGATCTCGTCTGATTCTGGATCTACGCCGTCTGAGATGAAAAGTCTTCGTGACGCCCTTCCTCTTCAAAGCCTGACGCCGTCAGGTGTATTTTAGCAAAAAGTCTACTGAGTCGTCACAAATTTTATTACGTATAAAGGGACGGCGTTGCCCTTTGATTGGGACGCCGTCAGCTTCAATTCCAGCAGTTTGAGTGTCTTGATCTTGACTTAGCCATTTTCTTCATATATTCACTTATTTTCGTCCAAATATGCATCATTCCAGCATTTTGCTTCCAAGAGACCTAAAAAGTGAAAATGAACAAAATTAAGCAGTAACGGATATAAAAGTGGGTGATTAAGGGCTTAAATGACCCCTTAAAAGTGTACGTTTTAAATCCTTATTAGTTGACTATTCTTTTGAAATCCATTTGTTTAAAAATGATTCTTATCTAACTTGTTCTTACGAACCCTTTCGGCCTTTTCGTGATGAAATCATTTCAAGTCTATTTTAATAAGTAAATATGATGAGTGTCAATCATCATATCCCATACTAGTTCGTGCACTAATGTTTTGGAATAAAAACACGAAGAGAAATCCTTTCGGCCTTTTTATCTTTCAAATGTTATTACCAACAAATTAAGCAAGACTAGATGTTATCTCAACAAACTCATTAAACAAGAATAATTCATATGCATCACAAAGATAAGAACACGCTTAACAATTGCCTACATCTTACACACAAGTATATCCAAGAACTACTCCATTATAACCATAACAAAACACAAGTAGCAAACATATCTTTCATATAATTCATAAGAACAAAAATTCATAGCAAAGTAACAAAGAATACCTATCCTCGGATTACAAGAACTAGTTTTGTGGAATTATAGCAAACCACGCGCCTCCAATCGCCTTATATGCCCTGTAACAACTCCAAAGTACTACCAAATAATTGAGAATTGAACTCAACACTTTCCTGGACGTTTTACAGACTCTATATGACTTTTGTGTTGGATAAAAATGGTTAGTAATAGCTTTAGTGAAAGTCTATTACTTCTTAAGTTGTGTCACACTAAGTACATAGGTCTAGGTTCAATATATAGCCAAGAACCCTTAACCAAAAATCCAAAAACGTTCTCCAGGAGTTAATATTAAGAAATGATCGGACTCCAATGATTAACGGAAGTAATGGCTTCATTAAATGAGAAATTTGTAACTGCAGAACCGTCCGGCCGGATCGGTTACGAATTTCAACCGATCGGCTCCTCCCAAAATCTTCACTCAGCCGATCCGGTTGCGGGCTCCAACTGATCGGCTGGAGTCCATCCGTACAGCAATCTTTGACTTTTTCTTGACTCGGTTCGATGCATGCTTTTTCTTTGCTTCCGGCACTGATTTCTACGATAGAACTTGATATTTTATTGATGTAGAAACTTAGAAATCTTCGTGCTTCAAATCATTGAGTTTTTTAGTAGTTTCTTCTTTCTTCTCCTTCTCGGGAATTATCCAAATGTGCATATATTCATCATTTCTTCATCCTTTCCGATACCTGGCTACATTTACATACAAATACGCTTCCTTCGCAATTTTGAAACAATTATGTATAAATATAACCAATTATCATGCACAAAACTAACAATAATGCTACTAAAAACATGCTCATTTTGAGCGTTATCAAATTCCACCATACTTTAATTCTGCTCGCCCTCGAGCAAGTCTAGCATTTAGAAAACTTGATTTCAATGGGCTCAGAATCGTGATTCCAAAAATCTAACAATCATTTCAAAAGAAACTATTATTAATTTGCATTTTATGTGTGTAAATTTCTGAAAGCGAACCAAATTACTCTTGATAACATAACTAACCATCTCACGAATGATTTTAGGAATTCACTCGACACTCAAACAGATCGGTTGGTATATGTAAATCACTCATTGCCTAGTCATGATTAATGCTTCTTACCATAGGCTTGTACAAGTATCAAAACATATAAAATAAATTCATCAAAGAGGTATTTAATTTGGGTTATAACGTTTAGGCTTCAGGTTCATATAAGGTATGGATAAGGCATGGGATTATTTATGAAATTGGTTTAAAAATAAAATAAAGTCAAGTCTATATCCCATGTTGCTAGCCATCGAACAAACCACAAACCCGAAAATGATTACAATCATCTCTTCATCACATATCGATCACCAAACATGTATCACATTTTAGCACATTGGCTAATCAATATCTCACACATACTTCTTCTACAAAACATAGCACATTGGCTAAAATTATCACCTTATAGTTTCGATGACTTATTCAACATTGGCTAAAATTGTCACCTTAAAGTTGGATTTTGTTTGGGCTTAAGAATCTCACCACCATCATAAATCACTTCTTGAGCCTTTATGGCTTTCTTAAGGTACACAGGGTTTGGGTCTTCTACAAGGGTTAACTGTGTTTATCACTTAAAACTATGTGATTTGTAATCATGTGAGCAGTCTGAATGGTGTTGCCTTGTACGTACAGCTTGTTTTAAAGTTTTATGGTTGGAAAAGTCATTTAGGAGTTTAGATTTATTTTCTTTGAATTCCTGTTTAAGCGTTTTTATATTTTCTTGTATTTCTTGTTTTTGCGTTTTTGCTTAAGAAGTTTCTCTTGTAAGGAATTTAACTCTTATTTTAACGTGTCTTCCCTTAAATTACATTTAGTGATCAATGTACGCATTTGGCTATCCATTTCCTACTCACGTGTGGTCAGCTCAAATTTAGCACGTTGTTCATAGATGGCAACTTGATCCTTATATATGTTGAGCTTAGTGGTCAGGGAGTCATCAGGCATATCTCATTAAACACATATTCATCATTAATGGCAGAAAATGCATCACTTGGTACAACAAGACTTTCATCATGCTCCACATATTGCTCATATGGGATAATATTGCTATTTCCCATATTTACATTATTTGACTCAATGACGTCTGTCAGTTGTACTTTGTTGGGAATCTTTTGCACATCAACCACATCATATAGCTTTAATACCTCTGATATGACTAAAGCATTGGAGGGACTAGCTTGTTGAGGTGATGAAACCATGGGAGAAATATTAGCCATGAAAATAGTTTGTGTCGTTGGTTCATCATCAACATCAGAGTCGAAGGCATCACAGTCAGCAACCTGGAAGATGTTGGGATTGTATAGTGCCAAATCATACACTGGTTGTTCATCCATATCAGCATCAAACGTGTTGGAATTCCCTTCAGCAAGAAACAACAACTCCTCCTCATCCAACATTGCTCCACTATCTTGTGCCTGCATCACCAGCATCTTATCCTTGAAGTACTCAGCATTTTTTGTACGCTTAGGTTGAGTCCAGTTCCTAGCAATATGTCCCACACCACCATAATTGTAACACTTAATCTATTTTCCTTGACCTTGAACCACTGTCCCTCCTCTATTTTGAGCCCCCACATAACCAGCTGCAACATTTCCCCATGTAACATTCCTTTGGTTCACATTTTGTCTCCCTTGCACATTCTGTACCACAACCCTTCCATCTTCCACTGTAGCTTGATTGTGTGGGTTAGATGAGGTTCTAAGTTGGTTGTTGGTTTGGGGAAGTGAGGTTCTGAATTGTTGAACCAATAGAGCAACTTGGTTCGAGAGGTTTTCAAACAACATGTCTGTTGGGGTATATCCTGAGTCTAGTTGAATAACCTGATTTTGATTCTGATTCTGATTCTGATTCTGGGAAGATGGTAAGTATTAGTGACCTTGAGCAGGTGATGTCCGAGTGTTTAGCTTAACATTAGAAAGAAATGTAACTGAGTCATTTGTTGTGCTCGTTGTTGTAGTTGGATTGAGTTTTTCCATGATTTAACGGTCATATGTGGCATGCTTCTCATGTTGAAGTAGATAAATGTACAACTGCTCATAGTTCGTATTTCTCAATCCTTTGTTTATCTTTACCGTGGTAACAAACCTATTCCACTCAGGAGTCATGTTGTTTACGAACTTGGAATTGAGTTGGATATTTGGCAAAGTCATCTTAATATTCCTCATATCATTCACAAGTTTGTGAAACCTTACATATTATTCTGTAATACTCTCCCCTGGGTTCATCTTGAAGTTCTCAAAGCCTTCGTACAGCTGTGACTCTCGATCTTCCTTTGTCAGTTCAGAGCCAGAAAGAAGCATTTTGACATTGTCCCAAACTGCTTTGGCCTGGGTGTTGTGATTTATCAACTTGTAGATATCCTTGGGTAGACCTTGAAGGATGATGTTGGAAGCTCTAATGTCAGCATCATATCTTTTCTTCTCCTTCTTATTGAGATCATCATAAGTCCTTGGTCTATCCATTCCCAGAGTGACACGTCCATCTTCACCAGTTGCAAGTTCATCTCTGGTGGTGCCCACTGGTACGGACCTTCATCAATTGATTGAATGATGTTAAGACCATTCTCTTTGCCTAAGCAATACAATCGGACAATTCTACCCAAAGCTCCTGTTCCTTCTCATCTTCACATTCTTTATGATTAAGCTTCTGCTGTACTAGTTCCCATAGTCTAACCAGATCATCTTTATCAAACGATTTGCACATGTCTGCAAATGTCTTATACATCTCCACTATATTACCAACTCTGATGATTCTCCAAGCTTTTCCAAATTTGTCACTATAGATCTCCCAGTCGATTATTGGAGGCTTGGTCTGTAAAGCTTCTACATGTAAACCCTCATAAGGTTGTATGATCATTAAATATTTTAGAGCTTCATCCTCCAAATCAATCTCTGATGCAGATGAACTCCCTTCTATCTTCTGCTTTTTAGATACCTCAGATTCTGGTACCAAACCTGCTCTTTTTGTTCTAATAGTTGCTTCTTTTGTTCCTACTGGTGCAAATCTTGAATCCTTTTATAAGCTCTAACATACATTTCTTGTATTTCATCAAAAGTCTTCCCTTTTAGTTGAAAATCTTTCTTGTAATCTTGATGTTTCAGATAGATCTTCATGTTTCTAATTAGTTGTCCTGTCGTTGGAGGTTTGACTCTTTTCTTTGATCTTTGTTGTTCCCTCGTCTTATTCAGCAGATATTGAATTGCATCCTCTTTCTCTTCTTCTAGAACTGCTGCATCTTTTTCTTCTTGCAGCATCTGTGAAAGTAGTCTATCTGATTCTTCCTGAGTTATTTCAGTAGACTTCTTCAACTTTTGTTCTTCCAGAAACCTTACTACTTCCTGTTCTTGCACCTCTTTAGGTTTTTCTTCATCAAAAACCATATATGCAGTAATATTTGTCTTTTTTTAACAGGTTCATCTTCATACAGGATGCCCTTTCCTTTATCAACTCTAGCAGTACATTTGTCTGAACTAGCAGTTTCCACTGCTTTCTTTGCACTGGTAGCAGTATCAATGATATCCTCTTGTTCTTCAATAACTTATGTTGGAGCTTCAAGATCAAAATTTTCTTCTTCAAGTGGTTCTGTTTCATGTACATAATCTCCCATATCTTGATCTTGATCCCCACTTTCAAAACTTAAAGACCTCCCCTGAGTTTCTGCATCTGTTTTCCTCCCCTGTTTGTAAAATTCTCCGATATCTTCAGGACCACTTGAACTGGTAGAATCTACAATGTTAGCCTTTCTGGGAGCTTGCAGAACTTTAACCTTAAGCTTTAACCTTTTCACCTTCTGAACCAGAGTAGAGTAGACTTTGGCATACAACTTCTTTGTTTCTTTCAAATCTTTCTCCAAAACCTCTACTTTGGCTGTCAACTGGGTACATAATGCCGTCAATTCTTTAAGTGATTTGTTGCCCTCAACACTTCCAGATGTGTTACCTTCTGGGAGAGGTACATCATGAGGCAAAGACTCAGTTCTCTCCCTAGTTGGACTAGGAGGATTACTGAAGCCACCCATAGTATCCAGTTGGCTTGGGATTACAGCAGTTGTAACCAATCTGTTAGGACTAGAAACTTCCACTATTACCATGGTTGGGGTCTTATTGATTTTACCACTGCCCTGTGCTGCATCTAAGCTAGACACATTAGTGGTAGCCCCTTCCACTCTGCCAGAGGCAGTCTCATTAACTCTTGGGGTCTTAGTAGGTATACCAGGATGAGAGGCCATAGTACCATGTATGCCTTTTCTCCTATAGGTGTGTGTTACAGGTGGGTTATAGGTAACATATGGAACAACAATGGGTGTGTGTTAGGACTCAGCTGGGATTGCTGATCCTTCACCCTGTACCTGCACAATCATGTTAGGAAATAAAGGAACTACCACCCCATTGAACAACCTTGATGCCATAGTCGTATTTGCAAAAAGTTTTTGTTGCAAACAAGGTGTTGGAAAAATTTCTTCATGGGTGAGTAGTTTGCTTTTCATCAAAATCATTGCAAGAAATCTTGGATACATAAGAAATTTAGTTTTATAAACCACATTTTTTACCATATTTTCAAAAATCAGTTTAGAAAAATTATAAGTCCTTCCAGTTGAAAAACAGATGAGAGCAATAGCAATGTTGCTACTGAATTGCTCCCAAGAGATTTTCTTAGGACCCAAACAGTAAAGAAGTGTATGTATTAAAAACCTCCATTGTGGGGAGAAACAACTTTTTTGAAAAGTCAGTTTTTGATTAGCTGTATCATATCCCATTCTGGATAGGTGATGAAAAATTTCAGTATTTGGTAAGTCGAAAATTCCATCCTTATCTTTCGAATGTAGATGTCTCCTTAAGGAAGATTCAGATATCCTAATATTTTTACCATTTACCTTAGCTTTTATTTATTTGTCCCCCTGTTCCAATGTTTTAACAGTAGCAGTCTGCCAAAACTGTTGAATATTGGAAACATAGATAGTGGGGTTTGTGATAAGGGCATACCTGATGTATGATTGGTTTAGAAAATCCACTATCTTATGAAAGTGTTCACTACCTTCAGGTTTTTCCAAGAACGCAACTTGATTGTGAGATTTAACGAATTCCATGATAAAAGTTTTGGGATACTGCAGGGTTTTGATCGGAATAGTTTAATTAACAATGGTACTAGCAATTGGGATTTTTTTAGGGTTTAAGAGAGTTGCGTATGTGATAATTCGTTCTTAAAATAAAATCAGATAAAAATAAGGAAAGTAAATAATTATCACAAATAACAACCCTATAAATATGACTAAAACAGATAAAAATCCCCAACGGCTAGTAAAAACGGTTTTAACCGCACAGGACCAATGGCTACTCAACAGTACAAAAATTTTACGCTAGCAGTACAAATTTTATACTAGCAGTACAAACTTTTTGAAAAAAAATTTATCTCACAGTACAAACATAGCATCTTTGAAAACATACTGTCCACCACATTTTGAGGAAACTAAGTGTAAATAAAGAACACTTCTCATAGTTTTTAGCAAACTATCAGCTATTAACGGATTTGAGATGTCTTTACCAATAGTCGTTTGCTTTGGACTAGTTAACTCTTCACTACGAAGTATGGTGAGTTAAAAAGCATATAGTTTTTGGTAAACTATCAACCATGAACGGATTTGATAAGTCTTTACCAGGAGCCATTTGCTCTTGGACTAGCCAGTTCTTTTAAGATACATGGTGAACTGATTACCATTCTCCAGTGCACAAATCCATTCCAATTTGAATCATCTGATATTCATGCACCACTTAAAGGGAAGTTTTCTTAACTTGCAAATGTTAGTAGACACCAAGAAAAATACAATCCAAGATGTTCACACATATTAGCTTATCAGGTTATAAAAGTAGTACCAAAATTTTACACTGACAGTACAGACTGATTTTATCAGAAAACTTAATGTAGCAGTTGAAACATACTTTGACCTCAATAACAGTACAAATCCTTTACAAAACTTTACAAAAACACAAAGAGATAAGATTTTTGATTAAAGATTCATCATACCAATAATTGCAATTAAAAACTGAAACCTACCCACATCAAAACCTTTTGTGAGCAAATCTGCAACATTGTTATCAGTATGAATTTTAACAATTTGAATAAGTTTCTTTTCATAACAACCTCTTATTAAATGGTGTCTTATCTCAATATGCCTTGTTTTTTTAGTGAAAAACAGGATTTTTAATTATGCAGATTGTACTGCTATTATCAATATAAAGCTTGGTGTTCATGAAATTGTACCCGTAGTCTAGTAATTGATTTTGAATCCATAGCACTTGACCACAACAACTTGAAGCAGCAATGTACTCTGCTTCAGTAGTAGAATTTGCCACCATTGTCTGTTTCTTACACTTCCATGAAATCAACCTATGTCCAAGATACTGACATCGACCAGTAGTTGATTTCCTGTCCAAACATGCTCCAGCATAATCACTATCTGAGTATGCCACCAGATCAAATGGTGAATCTTTAGGATACCAAAGGCCCAACTTAGGTTGACTCCTTAAGTACATAAAAATCCTCTTCACAGCATTCAAGTGAGACATCTTGGGAGACACTTGAAATCTAGCACAGGCACACACAGCAAATATAACGTCTGGTCTTGAGGCAGTTAAATACATCAAAGACCCAATCGTGTACCTGTAGAGATATATATCAACCTCTTCACCATCTTCATCTTTAACCAGAGGCTTATTTGGATCCATCGTAGTCTTATCAGGCTTCATATCATTAAACCCAAACTTCTTCAAGATATCAGTCACATACTTCTCCCGACTGATGAAAATACCTTTATGTTTTTGCTTGACTTGAAGACTTAAGAAGAAAGTCAGTTCACCCATGGAACTCATTTGGAACCTGCTGTGCATTAGCTTTTCAAACTCATCACATAACACCTTATTTGTTGAACCAAAAATAATGTCATCTACATACACTTGAACCAGTAAGATGTCACTTTTAGTCCTTTTTATGAACAAGGTTTTGTCAATTGTGCCTCTAACAAACCCATTGGACAACAAATATTTAGATAAGGTGTCATACCAAGCTCTAGGAGCCTGATGTAATCCATACAGTGCCTTCTCCACCTTGTAAACTTTATCTGAAAAGTTAGGATCTTCAAAACCAGGTGGTTGGGAGACATATACCTCTTCTTCAATAGTCCCATAGAGGAAAGCACTTTTCACATCCATCTGATACACTGTGAAGTTCTTGTATGAAGCATAAGGAAAAAACAGTCCGATAGCCTCTATTCTTGCCACTGGTGCAAACACTTCATCATAATCTATGCCTTCTTCTTGAGTGTATCCCTGAGCCACTAACCTTGCCTTGTTTCTGACCACTAAGCCTCTTTCATCCCTTTTGCATCTGAAAACCTATTTTGTCCCTATTGCCTTCTTCCCATTAGGCAAATCCACCAAGGTCCAAACTTCCTGAAGCTTGAATTGCAGCAACTCCTCCTGCATAGCTTCCACCCAACTTGAATCTTCTAATGCCTTATAAGCATTCTTGGGTTCTATATGTGACAGAAAACAAGTAAACATGCAGTTTTTCAAGTCTTTGTGGCTATTTCTCTAATGAAGGGTTTGTGAAAATAACCCCTTGATTCTTCAATCCTTTAAGCTTACTCCTTGTTTGAACAGTAGACTGAGAATCTCCTAATACTGATCTTTTGGATGATCTTTATGAATTCTTGTAGTGTGTGTAGGACTGGTAGCATAAGAAGACTCCATATTATGCAGATCAGCCTCTGCACTAAAACCATCCCAAACCTCATCATCAGTGTCTTCATAAATATGCTCCAAACCAGGCATATTTGGATCATCTGGATAATCAGCATCAGCATAGGAATTCCCATCTTTATCCACTGTGGGAAACCTTGGATATGGAGAACTGCTAGGCTTAGCAGTAGAAATCGGCCTATTGATAGGCATGTCAGTAGCTACTGGAGAGCTAATAACAAACGTATCAATAGGAACTGGTGGGCTAGTTCCAGTGTCCCATCCTCCCTTTGCAGAATTTGCTGATGTATTATCCTGGACTTCGTCATTAGTTAGTAGTCCTTCGGTAACCACCTTTTTCACATCAGATGGTTTATCCCCACCTCCTGCATCACCTTTTGCCACACTTTCCTGAGGATCATCTTCTGGGCTCTTTTTCTTCAACTCTTTGGGCATGAGAAGCTTGTCCAACTTCCATTTTTCAATTAGCAAAAATTCCTCTGCAGATCCATCCTTCTTGGCTTGTGTACCTGCATTTGAATCTCCTTGTGTACCAGCACACTGATTAGTTGTACCTGTAGACACTGGCTCATAATTCATAGTTTTGGTTAAAGAATCAATGTCAAACAACCAGTCAGGTCTACTTCCTGCAATATTAGGTGAACTCTTACTAAACCTAATATGCAAGTTCTCTTCCACATGCCTAGTTCTACTGTTGGACACCCTAAAGGCCTTGCTATTGGTAGAGTTCCCAACAAAGAACCCTTTGTCTGCCTTTTCATCAAATTTGCCTAGGTGGTCTATGGTATTTAAGATAGTAACAGGACACCCAAATGGTTTTAAGAAGTCTATCATGGGCTTCCTACCATGCAACAGTTCATAAGGGGTCTTGTTATGAGGCTTAACGACTTTACTTCTATTTTGCACAAAACAAGCAGTACTAACTGCTTCAGCCCAAAACGTAGTAGGTAATTTTGATTCTGACAACATAGTCCTAGCAGCCTCAATTCATGTCCTATTCCTCCTCTCAGCCACACCATTTTGTTGAGGAGTTCTAGCTACACTAAATTGTCTTACAATACCTTTTTCCACACAGAACTGATTCATTACACTATTCTTAAATTCAGTTCCATTGTCACATCTGATTATTTTTACTTTGTGATTTACTAAGTTTTCTATCCTTACTATAAAAGCCTTAAAGATTTATGATGTTTTATCCTTAGTTCCTAGGAAGAAAATCCAAGTGAATCTAGTGTAATCATCAGTAACAACTAAGCAATACATCTTCTTAGTCAAACTTCTCACAAAGGTTGCCCCAAACAAATCCATATGCAACATATAAAGAGGCTCAGAAATAGTATTAATAGCTTTGGCCTTACAAGAAGCTCTGTGTTGTTTCCCCATTTGACATGCAGCACAGGTTTCAGGATTTTCAAAAAATTTTGAAGGTAAACCTCTAACAAGGTTTCCTTTTACCAATTTATTCATTGTTTGGAAATTAAGGTGACCAAGTCTCCTATGCCAAAGCTTGGATTCATCAACAGCGGCTTTTGAAAATAGACAAGTTAAAGCTCTTTTGGGAATTATGTCCTTTATGTCAACACTGTATATGTTGTCTGTTCTAGGAATTCTAAGAAGCACAAATTTGTCATCAGGCATCTTAAAATCAGGAGAAAGGACAAGACATTCAGTGCTGGTAAAAAGAACATAATTCTTTTTGTCACACATTTGTGAGACACTAAAGAGATTAAACTTAAGTCCATTTACAAGATACACTTTTTCAAAATCTAATTTTCATGTTTTTATTGTACCTCTGCCAACAATTTTCCCTCCTTTGGGGTCATTCCAAAAAGCAACATATCCACCATCTATAGCTTCAAAATCCTCCAGATTGGACATGTCACCAGTCATATGTCCAGAGCAACCACTGTAAAAATTGCTTTATCCTTTAGCTCCACTTGTAAGTTGCCCTGCACATAAAAGAAGAAAATCAGTTTCTCTTGGGGACCCAAGCCAAAACTGACTTGGGTCTACCTTGTGCATCAAAATAGTCAAATCTTTTTAGAACCTTTGATGCACTATTGTCTCTGGAAACTTGATCTAAAACCTTTACTTTTGGTTTCCAGACCCAGCAAGCTGAGGCCTTTACAGCATAAAAATGATTGCCCATTACAGTGTCTGTTATCGCTTTTGGCTCAACAGTAGAAATTGCTTTTGCCTTAGCAGTACAAACATCTGTTCGTTTTTTAAAAGACCTTTGTTTATTTGGCAGAATAGTAGTAATGGTTCTAGTTGCACCAGATCTCGTCGATACTGCCCTTGGAACCATTTTCTTGTTATCATTAGGGTCTGGTTTTGAAAACTTTTTATGATTCACCCTACTTTTATGGTTCCTTGTGGTTTTCTTGTAGTAAAAACACTTTTCCTGTAAATGCTCAAAACTACCACAATTATAACAAGCCTTATTAACCAATGTAAAATCATTACATAATTTTTGAGTTATTAGGTTGTTACAGTTTCTTTGGTTACCTCTTGGCCTATTGTTTTGCCTTATAGGCATCTCTCTAGTTTTTCATCATACTCAGCTACTTTTCTAGAGATGCTTGCACCTAACACAGGTTTTACAAACCTAACATGTTTAACTGTTTTAGGTTGTTCTACCTTAGGATGCTTAGGTGTTGACTCAACATTTTCCTCATCACTGTCTGATGTCCATTCTTCAATAATTGGGGCATCAGATGACTGTGTCTTAACCTTAGGTGTGTCATGGCTATTCTTACTAGACTCTCCTATAGTTGTGCTTCCTGCTTCTCCTATGAAGGATATTTCTTTCTTGGGGGGGGGGGGGCATAAGCACTTAAAAGTGGAGGAGCTACTTCATTGTATCCTAAGCCATTACCTTTTCTCATTAACTGACTTTCAATAGACTTGTTCACCAGATCATATGCATATTGTTGCTTCTCAACTCTAACTACATGTTTTTGTTTTTCAACTAAAACAACATCTTTTTCCAATGAAGCTTCTACAAGTTTTTTATTGAGAAAATTAATTTCACACTCTTTCTTAAAAATATGACCCTCTAGAATAGCTATCTTATCAACCTACTCTAGCTCATTCTGTTTAAGATATTCAAGTTTTTGTTCAACTGATTTTAGACCAACTTTATATCCTAAGTTATCTAATTTCAGTTTTTCTACTTCTTTTCTTAAACTCTCATTCCTAGCTTTAAGCTCTTCTAAAGTATCTACACAAGATTTATAAGAACAAACAGAAGCATTAGATACCTCAGAATCAGAACCAGATGATGAAGAGGCATAAGCCATTAGAGCAAAATTGGGTCCATCTTCTGTCTGATCACTCCAGTCATACTCCCTTAGACCATCACAGGACACCAAGGCTGTAGTGGTCTTTGAGTCTTCAATAGCAATCCTTCTTGTAGTGTCACCATTCTTCTTTGGAGCACTACATTCTCTGGCAAAGTGTCCTTTCCTTTGACAGTTGTAGCACTCAATCTTGGACTTATCAAACCCTACATTGCTCTGTGCATTAAGCTTAAGTGCCCTTCTAGTCTTCTTCAGGAATCTCCTAGCCCTTATAGTCAGCATCGCCATCTGCCACTTAATGTCGATTTCTTCCAAATCATCAGGATCAATCTGTTCTAAATCCTGATTTACTACCAGTGTAGTGGTAGTAAGGTCAGCCAGGAAAGCACAAATTGCGGCATCACTTATGTTATCACTAGCAGTAGAAACTGTTGTGATAGCAGTAGAAACTCCATAAGCAGTAGAAGGACTTTCTTGATGACTGTTTGGCCCTTTTGAAGACACTAAAGCTAGGTTTTGTGTGTCAGGGTTGAACTGGATATTCCCTTAACTTCAGGTTCATCTAAGGTCAGCTTAGCAAGACCTTCTTTATTCCTCCAGACCACAGGATGCATGCTCCATTTAGGTGTTAGACTTCTTAGGAACCTGAGATTTATGTCTTCTTAAGGAATTGCAGATTTCATGAGTGCAAGTTGACTCACAATTTTTTGCAATCTGTCACGTGTCTTATCAATACCTTCATTACTTAGAGCAGCAAAGTTTTCAAACTGATGCTTCAAAAGATTCTTCCTTGATTTCTTTGTTGCATCATTCCCACCAAACCTTTGTTTTATAGCATCCCACAAAGATTTGGCATCTTCGTTCTTACAGAAGCTCAATTGATACTCATTAGGTAATCCCATCAGAAGGATACTTTGAGTCTTGATCTCCAGTCTTCTCTGAGCTTTGTCTTCATTAGATTTGATGGGTAGATCCTTCCCATCAGCACCCTTAGCAGGCAGAGAATCACCATTCAGGATGATTTCCCACATAGAATAGTCCAACATCTTTAGGTACTGCTGCATTCTTAACCTCCAGAGTTCATACTCTCCTGTCTTTAGCATAGGTACCTTTGATGCAGTAACAGTGTGTGTTGAATCTTCCATGACTTCAGTAGTAGTTTGAACACAAATTCTCTTATATCACAACTTCTAGATCACAAGCTCTGATACCACTTGTTGATCCCAGTTGAGCAATTGATCAAATTGATTAAGCTAGATAAATCTAACACAAACAAAGTATAGCAAGTTTTCTTGTAACAAAGCTTAAACACTATGTGGAATCTAATGTTTAATGACAAAGAGGATACTAAAACAAAGTTTGTTACTCACAAAACACTTCAATATATTATACGAATACTCAAAAGTATTAGGGTTACAAAACCTTGAAGTGATCGACTCTTTAGGACCTCCTTTTATAGGCTAAGGAGTCCTACTAGGTTTACAATAACTTTCTACACAAGATACATCTTATAGAATCTTTTCTATAATTATCTAACCGACTATAGAAAATCTTATAAGCAGTACTAACTATTTGTACTGCTAGTTATATTTCCTCGCATTCCACAGTTAAGGCCAACAGTACTAACCCTTAACCTTGGCAGTACAAACTGTCTTTGCTAAATTCCCAACAATATCTAAGAAGATGGTCAAGATACTAGCAATTTGCTCACGGTACGATTCTATTAAATTTTGGCACTGGCTCTCCTAACGTGTCTTTTGAGGAATTTCTCTAAAGAACTTACTTAAATTCATCAAATTTCTAATCAATTTTGTTCTCTTTCAATTTTTAGTCACAAATCAGAATGACAGTTTTCATTTGTTGGTTTTACGTAATGAATTAAAAGCAAAAGAACCCAAATGTTTCCACTTCTGATACACTTCAAAGACACCTACAACAGCTTTTTACTAAGTTCATAATGGTCCAAAAAGTGAGAATTATGAGGACAAGGGACCTACTTGTTAAAATAATATTTATTATTTAGTCCCTATTAGTATTTTGTAACCCTAACTCTCTAGTTTATAAAGAGAGGCAGGGAATTAGGTTTATAGTGGGTCAAGATGTGAACACCAAATAGTGTTTGTGTGTGTGTACAGGCGTTAGGGGACGCCTAGGATATTGGTTAGTAGAATAGTGTTTAGTCGATTAGTATTGTAGTAGTTGGTAGAAATGATGGCGAAGAACCTTTAATAATAACACACGATGTTTTCTTATTCCGCTGTGCACCTTATTTATCGTTGTTATTGTTATTCCTATTGGGCTTAAACGATCTTTAACATACACCAAGACTATTACCAAGCACTTTTATTCACCCCAAAAGTCCTATTAAGTCTGTAAACGTCCAGGAACTTGTTGAGCACAATTCTCAACCATTTGGTAGTCATTTGGAGTTGTACGGGTAGTATAAGGCGATTGGAGGCGCGTGGTTGCTATAGTTCCACATATTCTAATTCTTGTAATCCGAAGATAGGTATTCTTATGAACTTTGTCATGAATTTCTATTCTTATGAATTATATGAATTACATGGTTACTACTTGTGTTTTGTTATGGTTTTAATGGAGTAATTCTTGAATATACTTGTGTGTAAGATGTAGGCAATTGTTCGGAGTGTTCTTATATATGTGATGCATGTAAAGTGTTCTTGTTTAATGAGTTTCTTGGAATAATGACCAGTCTTGTTTAATTTGATGGTATAACATTTGTAAGATAAATGGCCGAAAGGATTTCTCTTTATGTTTTATTCCAAAACGTTAGTGACAAACTAGTATGGGGATATGATGATTGACACTCATCATATTTGCTTGTTAAACAAGACTAGAAACGATTTCATCACGTAAAGGCCGAAAGTGTTCGTAAGAACAAGTTAAATAAGAATCATTTACAAACAAATGGATTTTCAAAGGAATAATCAATTGGTTAAGGACCGAAAGGATTACCTATGTGATTGTATTCTTAAAATGATTTTTACAAAACATAAACCATGGATTGTGAATCATTTGCCTATGATTTGTGCATTGCATCAAGTTTACACCAAGCTTTCATGAACACTCTAGATAATTGACTATGACCTACACACAAGTATATGTTTCTTTAATTTGGTTTATAGAAAAGCATCAATTCGTGGAAGGCTTGACAAACTTTCTTGTCTCAAACAATTTAACAAATTACCACAAATCCCTTGGGATGATCTCGACTTACCCTCCTTTGCTATCACGAACGAGTATACTTGCTCATATGTGTTAATGTAATTGTCCGGTAAGTGTTTATAAATTTTTAAAACTTGCACACAGTTAGCACATCAAGTTTTTGGCGCCGCTGTCGGGGATTTGATTTGATTTGATTTTGTTTGTTATTTTATGTACTTCTGGTATTGTTTGAGTCTAGTACAAGTGTTTTCTAAAAAAGAAGAAAATTTAAATAGTTGGTTTTAGGCCAACCATTCGGTTGCGCGAGCAACTGATTCGGTTGGACCTCTCGTTAAATTTTTGTGTTTTTCTTTTTCTAGCTTTTTGTTAATCTATTGTTATGTGTTTATGTGTTTAGCTTATTTTCCTGTATTTTCAATTTCCTAGTTAAGTATAAGTGCTTGTTTTGAATATTTTATGATTTTTTCTTATTTTCTTTATTTTTAGTTTATTAAGTTTTTATTAAATTATGTCTTAATTAGTTTTAATGTTCTAGTTTAATTTTCAGTTTTAGTAGTTAAGGTTTAGTTATAATGATTAGTAGTTAATGAATTTATGTTTAGTTAATGTTTTTATTTATGGTTTAACTAGTGTAGTTAATGTTTTTAAATAAGGATAAATGAATAGTCACATTTATTAAATTTAAGGGTGAAAGATAAAGATACGCAACATATTTTTTCAAATAAAAAGGTTTACGCAATGTACTTTGTAAATTGTTAAAGATACGCAATATATTTTCAAATAATCTTCGATCTAACTAATATGACCGGTTAGCAGCAGGTTACCAGGTCACCTTTGATTAAAAGTTACACCGTTGGTCTCCCAAACTGGACCAAATTCGCGCAGTTAGTCCTATTTTGGTAACGCTCGTTAAAATTAAAAAAACTTTTAAAATTTTTTTCTTAAAATCTACTTAAAATATATTTGTTTTAATTTATAATCTATAAAAAAAAGGATAATTTTTATACACTTTTTTTAACGTGGTTTTTTATTTTTTTAATCTGATTTTATACACTTTTTTTACGTTTTTTTAATTGGAAAAAACCTTTTTTAAAATCAGATTAAAAAATAAATAAAAAAACGTAATTTTTTTTAAATCGGAAAAAAAAATTTGAAAATCAGATTTAAAAAAAAATGTAAAAAAAAGTATATAAAAAATATATCCATTTTTTTAAAATTATAAATTAAAAAATATATATATTTTAAGTAGATTTTAAGAAAAAAATTTAAA
The DNA here is from genome assembly GCA_910596185.1 of Chrysanthemum makinoi. Taxonomy (NCBI): domain Eukaryota; kingdom Viridiplantae; phylum Streptophyta; class Magnoliopsida; order Asterales; family Asteraceae; genus Chrysanthemum; species Chrysanthemum makinoi. Next base: position 168,379,276 of record OU343218.1, read on the forward strand.
AGTATTTTTTTTTTGTTAAATTTTAACGAGCGTTATCAAAATAGGACTAACCGCGCGAATTTGGTCCAGTTTGAGGGACCAACGGTGTAACTTTTAATCAAAGGTGACCTGGTAACTTTCTGCTAACCGGTCATATTAGCTAGATCGAAGATTATTTGAAAATATATTGCGTATCTTTAACAATTTACAAAGTACATTGCGTAGACCTGTTTATTTGAAAAATATGTTGCGTATCTTTAGCTTTCGCCTTAAATTTAAAGTTTTAAATTAATTATCTTTTATTAATTAATAGTTAATTATAAAAAAAAATTAAAAAATTTTCACCGAAGCCGATCGGCTGCGTCCCGCAACTGATTCGGTTGGGTGAAAGGGGTCTGAGACATACCACCAACCGATTTGGTTGGAGCTCTCGTTAAATATTTTTTTGTTTTTCTTATTTTCATGTTTTAGCTTTTGTGTTTAGTTTTAATAAGTGTCTTTACTTGTTTAGAATGTATTTTGTAGTTTGTTTTGATTGTAACTAACCTTTGATACTAATGATTTGGTTGTTTATGTTTGTGTTTGTTTTGTTTTGATAGATAAGTTATAGTATGGATAGTTTGAGAGGAATTTCGGAATACCTTAGGAATTTGGATGAAATGTTCAAAGACACGGGGAGTTCTTTGGAGAAAATAGGAAATATTTTGGAGAAGAGCAAGAAGGAATTGACCGGTGGAATGGAGTGTTTAGAAGGAGTCGGAGAGAACAAGGTTCGTGTCCCTAAGAAGAACGAAGTAGTGATATTCACTCAAGCCCCTCTCACGGGGTATGATTCTCCTTTCATGCGGTTTGGAACGCCTTGTAGTATCGAGGGCGTGAGTGCTTGGGATGCCCAACTCAATATGACATATGGGGATAATTACATTGTTGACATGGTGCTTGACAAGCTTGGCCATGTTAGGCTAGATTACGAAGGGTACGGAAGAAAGATAGTCAAGAACCTACGCATCAATATTCATGGCCATATTTTTGAACCATGGGTTATGGGTAATGGATTATGAATACCCAACAAGATGCAATATACCTAGACATTGGGTTATGGATCTTGGGTCATGGGTCATGGACTTTGGGTCATGGATCATGGATAATCCCAACATGAATTCATGCATGATGTCATGCAATGGGTCATGGGTTATGGATCATGCTCCATTGGTATGGGTTATGGATTTGGTTTATACCCAACAACATTCAATGTACCTAGTCAATGGATCATGGGTCATGGGTCATGCACCTTGGTTTTTTCCCATTACTTTACCCATTAAAATATATACAAAGTATGTATATGTACATTTCTATAATATGTAAACACTAGTTGTTATACATATGCATTTCTATAAGATGTAAACAATATTACTTGCTTAGTGTTTATAAAAACGTCTTTGGTTTTATATAACTTATTTACTAAACATGTTTTGATATGGTTTTAATATGTTTAGTATAAGTGTGTTAGTAAACTATTGGCTCAAACCTTTTACGTATTTTATTTGTTTCGTTAAAATGATTTTACGTTTGTTATCGACAAAACATTTAGAAGATCGAAAAATATAAATAAACGTTTTTATGGTTTATTTGTATTAACACATTGACTTCTGATTTTGCCTAATAAATGCATACGACTTTTTGGGTAGCGGAACTGAACCAAAGACCAGCAAAGGCAATGCAGAGGCTCTAACCCCAGCTCTGGCCATCCAGGTGCATGTTACCGGTTCTACTGAGCTGACTCCTAGATATGTAATAGGTGTAACACCGTCAGATATTGCAAAAAAAATTTCCCGTTGGCATCCAGAGTAGCAAGCTCAACAGCTATATCTAAGTAGATGATCAAGATACTAGCAATTTGCTCACGGTACGATTCTATTAAATTTTGGCACTGACTCTCCTAGCGTGTCTTTTGAGGAATTTCTCTAAAGAACTTACTTAAATTCATCAAATTTCAAATCAATTTTGTTCTCTTCCAATTTTTAGTCACAAATCAGTATGACAGTTTTCATTTGTTGGTTTTACGTAATGAAATAAAAGCAAAAGAACCCAAATGTTTCCACTTCTGGTACACTTCAAAGACGCCTACAACAGCTTTTTACTAAGTTCATAATGGTGCAAAGAGTGAGATTTTCAGCTTTGCTAAACCAAAAAAGCCCATAAGCACACTAAATAAGCTGATCCAAACGCTCCCTGTATTAGGTCATATGTTTGAAAATAAACTGGAAAAAATGGGCTTTTTTGATTTAACTATAAATAAGCCAAGATCACATACAAAATTAAGCTTAAACAATGAGGTTAGATACTGGGGTTCCAAGGATTGTTAGGGAAGCAAAAATGATGGTCTAAACTGGAGCGTTTGGATTGGTGTATTAAAGTATAGTTACAAGCACGTATTATTGTTACATGCTAGATATATTTAGGATTTTATGGAATACAATGCAGGGACCATTTTGAAAACCCCTAATTTTACTCTTTTCATCTTCTCCCTTTCAATTGAATCTGGAACAAAACCAACACCAACAATTCCTTTAACATTTCACTAAATCAAATCAAAAAAAAAAAAAAAAAAAAAGGCTTGCCAATAACTCATCCACCGCTTCTATCAAATGGATCAGAAACAAAAACAATACCGAGAAAATCTAAAACCTTTTCCACTAAATTAAATCCAAAATCATAAATACATCAGATATAAAGATCGATACAAGCGATTTGTATAATGAAATTATGCAACACGGAATATCAAATACGTTTTTCTTGAATTCAGGCGACATCACGGATACCAAGAACCGTCCGAATGTCTTGAATACTAATTTAGATGCGCGATTAAGTTTTTTATATGAATATTATTCCTGGTTAAATATTAATATTTAGTTCTTATGCAGTTATCCGTTTACGGCATCAATTTTCCGACTATGTTTTTTTATGATAACCTTATCGCATTAAAAAGGTATGATTTACAATCAAGTAACCATTTTTCATTGTATTCATATATAAAAGGTTTGAATCATTAACTAAGATTCAAAAGGTTTGAATCATTGACTAAGATTCAAAAGGCTATCTTCATCTTGATAAGTTCATATTACGGCATCAAGTAATGTTTTTTGATTTACAATACTAATTTTCTGATAAAAGATTTATACGTAGTATTTATTTTTTATTGCATTTATCCGGTCAATCAAGTTATGGCATCAATTTTCCAATGAAATTAATGATTAAGGTATGAATTACAATCAAGTAATTTTTTTTTTCTTCAAAATAATTCAAAAATATTCATATATTTGATTTGATGAATTGATGTGATTTGATTTGTGGATAAGGAAACAAATATTTTGAATTTGAAATTTGACAGAATCTACACATTTAAACTAATGGCTACAATTTAGGAAGTGTTAGAATCTCATTAAGCTAGGCGTTTTGTTGAGAATTTTTTTGGATGAAAATCTATTTTCAAACCAATGTTTAGCAAAACTTATGGTGGAAGTCATGTCATTTATACCTATTATTACGTCTTTTTCTTTTTATGTAGTTGCATTAAATGCTTATGATCATGCATGTTAGTATTAATTTTGTTGATCATATGTTTTATTTCAACCGAAAACTTATTAGAGATTCTGATAAAATGATTTCCGAGCTGTCATCTTCACTTGTATTCATGCGCTATGGTGGGCCTCTATTTGTTGGTCTGATGTAAGCTTGAGCATATCTTTTTGAAGTTTTTATCTTTATAAGTGATTATTTATCGTCTAATTATTTTACTGAAGTATGAAAGTTTTGCAGAGGTCATGATGAACATAAATGGTAAAAAATTGAGATTCAAATTGTGATTATCCGGAGTTCAAGTTTGTGTTTATACATTTGAGTTTTTGTATAATGGAATGTAGGTTAGGGAAATCGAGAGAGAATGTTGTGGAGAAGTAGAAAGTAGGAAAGGAAATATGCAAAATAGACTGCTGCACTTGATTTCATGTCCAGGCTTAATAACTATCGATCATATTCCTACTCTGACAATCAGAAAGGTATTTGTTATCTTGAATGCACGGAAAGGTCTGTAGAACAAGATAATTGTGTTGTATGCTAGGATGAGTTTTTGAAATGAATGTGTAGTCGGTATTAGCTAATTTAATTATGTAATAACATTTTTTATTTGAATAATTATTTTTTGATAATTTGGATGGAATTATCTACACACGCTTTATGTACTCTGTTTTTGTGCAGTATGGAGTATTAATTATTGATTGTAAGGGTGGTGGCAACTATGCCTATGATTTTTTTTCATGCCTAATCACCCACCAATAATATCCCTCCATCTCATCTCATACCAATCTCATACATTTTTTTTTTTGAAAGTTTACTATTATTCACACCAACCACCCAACGCCAACTAGCGAATGGGCAACAAAGGACTCGGCACAATTACATAAAATTGAACTTACACCACTTATCCCATCTAAGACTAGACTTCCCCCCTCGGTTTTTATAACACAAGAAACCGAAACCCATAATATCCAAAATAATATTTTTTACATCAATAGGTTTGTTGTCGAACTTCTTCGAATTCCTAGCTTTCCAAATAGACCAACACGAGATGAAAATGACCCTTTTGATAATTTTTCTTCTCTTCTTATCCGTGATACCCCACCTATGCATATCAAACAAATCTCGAACCGAGAACATATATAGCGGGGGAGAGTGGATCCATCGACCAATCCTATGCCATATCTCCGAGGTTACAACACAACTGCAAAATAGATGCTCAGCCAACTCCTCTTCTTGACCACATAGCTCGCACATCATAGATCCAAAAAAACAGTTTCTGGTTCTAAGGGCAGTACATGTGGGAAATCTATCCAACCAATCTCATACCTAACAATAGATTTTTAGTGGCAACCATGCCTAACTCATACCTCATCTTTTTTTTTTTTTTAATTATATTAAACAATTTAATAAAAACATAATATTTTATTAATACTTAAAAGAAAATTACATAATACTTATTAAAAAAACACTAATCATCAAGGTATGGTAAGTCTTGAGGCCCACATACTCCGTAAGATCATAACGGAGACGGTGATGGATATTTTCATCTTGTAACTCCGTAGTACATTCGGTCATAAACTGGCGTGACCGGCGGATCCATTATATGAACCGGTGATATTGCCACCCCGTCGTCCTTTAAAATCATATTGTGTAATATAACACACGTATGAAAGATTTTTCGAATCTTTTCGACGGACATAGCCCGGAGAGGATTTCTGAGAATAATCCATTTTGCTTTAAGACGACCGAAAGCTCTTTCGACATCCTTTCGTGCAGACTCTTGTAGCTTCTTGAATCTCTTTTCTTTCGGGTCAGTTGGATACGGATATGCTTTAACAAACGTTGAATACGTGGGATAGATTCCATCGGTAAGATAATATCCACGTTTGTAAAGCCGTTCATTTAGAGTAAATGAACTATTGGGCGCCGTTCCATTTCGATGAGTAAGATACAACGGTGATTGATTCAAAACATTGATGTCATTATTTGCACCGGGAGGACCAAAAAACGATTTCCAAAACCACATATCATTTGAAGCAACGGCTTCAAGCATAATAGTCGGGTATTGGTGATCACCTCTTTTATATTGCCCTCTCAAATGCCTAGGACAATTTCGCCAAACGAAATGTGTACAATCAATGCTCTTCATGTGTCTCGAATAAGCGTGCAACGTCGTGGGTTGTCGGCCTACGTAAGAACTCTTGCCTATATAATTGGATTACCGCTTCACAAAAATGATCAAGGCATTCACCTACAAAAATTAAAAATACCGAATTATATACAAATTAAAAATACCGAATTATATACAAATTAAAAATAACGAATTATATACAAATTAAAAATAACGAATTATATAAAAATAATAAATAACGAATTATATAAAAATAATAAATAACGAATTATATAAAAATTAAATAACGAATTATATAAAAAAAAATAACCTGATGTTCTTCGTGCCATGTTTAAGTAGTCATCGTATCTATCCGGAGGTCCACCCGTACCGAGTTGACGAATAGCCGATGTACATTTTTGCAAAGCCGTGAAACTTTTTTCCCCTAGCGTCTCTACACCCTCTTGAAACCATTCGAAATCCGCTTCAATATCACCTACAATTTTTAGAAACAAGCTTTTATCCATACAAATCTTTCAAAAAAACATCAGAGGGAAACTTTGGGTTTTCTTCTACGAAATAGTCATTCATTAGAGTTTCTAGCGCTTTTTCACGATAACGGGTAACATGTCTTCGGGTAGAGCTAGCCGTGTCTTCAATGCTATCGCACGCGGCTAAATAGGTTTCTATGGTAGAACCGGTGGAAAATATGTCGGAGGAAGAGTCGGATAAAAAATCTAACTGGTCATCGGATGAAGAAGATGAAGTTGAATACATTTTGTTTGTGAAATAGAAATGATATTGTTTGAGAAAAATATAGAGATGTTATTGTGTTTAAATAGGGAGAAAAAAAAGGGATTTTTATTTTTTTTAAATGCATCCAACGTCTCTTTTTTGCCCATTCAATGCACCTCAACGTCTCTTTTTTGCCCATGTAGAATCGGCATACTTTGCCGATTGTGATGTCTATGTTCTCATGCCGCTTCATGCCGAATTCGAGGCACCACTCATGCCGATCGGCATTGTCCAAACCGAATGGCAAACCGAGAGCGTTGCCAGTACCCTAAATTATTGGGCGAAATTGAGGACTCCATAAATTATCCGATCACATGTGTCATGATAAACCTTAAATTTGTATGAATATACACGTTAGTAATTTTATTTTTGTAGAATATATAACAACACCACGATAGAATCCAACCAACCACCCCTTGATTCAAAAAGAGAGTATCAGGTTACAACTTAAGAGAAATAACAAGATTGACACCAGGTGTGATCAATCAACCAAACCACAATCTAGGATTGATCAAGATACTAGATCAACCCAACTATACAGTGAGTAAGAAACAGAGAAGACAAGATAGTCGTGTGAAGAAGATGACTTGAGAGAGTGAGCAAGAAGCAGTGGAGGAGGGTCTTATTTATAGGCTGCAACTTTGCTCTTGTCCATCTTTAGTCCCTGCACAAATAGAAAAGACACAAACAGGGAACAAACTAGTTATGTTAGAGATAGACTAGTTCAATGACGTAACTAGTCCCTCAGATATATAGAGAGAAGGTTTGTCGGGTTTATTCAACACCCTCCCTCAAACCTTCAACCTTAAACATGTCCATCATACCAAGCTTATCACAAAGCCACTTATGTTGCTTAGTATCCAAGGCTTTAGTCAGGATATCAGCAATTTGCTGAGAAGTGTGAATCTTCTCAGTTCTAATAACCCCAGCAGAGACTTTTTCTCTAACCAAGTGAACATCAATTTCAAAATGCTTAGTTTTCTCATGGAAAACTGGATTACCAGCAATCTGCAGAGCAGAACTATTGTCACAATGCAGAACCACAGGTAACAAGTTTTTAACACCCATGTCACCAAGCACATTAGCAAGCCAAATAATCTCACAGGTAGCAGAAGCCATGCATCTATACTCAGCTTCAGAGGATGACCTAGACAAGGTGGATTGTTTTTTACTTTTCCAAGTCACCAAAGAGTCACCCAAAAACACACAATACCCAGAAACAGATTTTCTAGTAACTGGGCATCTAGCCCAATCAGAATCTGCATAAGCTTTAAGCTTAAGATTCTCATTTGCATTAATCTGAATGCCATTACCAGGAGATCCTTTTAAGTATCTCAAGACTCTAAGAGCAGCATTCAAGTGAGATTGTAAGGGAGCATGCATAAATTGGCTTAAACAGTGAACAGAGTAGGCAATGTCAGGTCTTGTATTAGTTAGATAGATTAATTTCCCAACAAGCTTTTGATAATTACCTATATTAGATAAAGATTTATCATCATCAGTTTCAATATGATTTAGAGTGGTGTTCTCGTGCAAAGGAGCATCAACAGGTTTAGTAGCAAGTAAGCCATATTCATGCAAAAGCTCAAGACAGTACTTCCTTTGACTGAGACATACACCATTATCATTTTCTAAAACTTCAATTCCAAGAAAGTATTTCATCTTTCCTAGATCTTTGATTTGAAATTTAGTTTTTAAGAACACTTTAAACTTCTCAATTTCACTAACATCATTTCCAGTAATGATAATGTCATCAACATACACAAGCATAATCAAAACATATTTCCGACCTCTTAGTAAATAGAGTAATCAAATTTAGATCAGCATGAAACCCAATTTCATTAAGAGTTAAAGTAAGTTTGGCATTCCATTGTCTAGGAGCCTGTTTAAGGCCATATAGAGATTTATTAAGCTTCACAATTTTAGACTTATGATCATCAAAGCCAGGAGGAAGAGTCATATAAACCTCCCCAGTTAAATCACCATATAGAAATGCATTATTAACATCTAATTGAAAAATACCCATTATGACAAACAACAATATTAATCATACATCTCACAAAGTGGACATTTTAACAACAGACGTAGAAAGTTTCTCTATAATCAAATCCCTCCTCTCTGGCTTAAAGCCTCTGCAACAACCCTTGCTTTATATTTGTCAATTCAACCTGAGGATTTGTATTTAATTTTCCATAACCACTTACTACTGACAGTTTTCCTTCCTTTAGGAAGTTCACACTCAGTCCAAGTGTTATTTCTTTTAAAGCAAAGCTTATCTCATTATTCATAGCTGAACCCATTAATATCTTTAGCAGCCTCTCCTCAAGAGGAAGGCTCAATGATTTGTTTAAAGTGGTTGAGAAACAATAATTTGCAGGATTTAGATTTAGAAGCAAATTTATCAGAATTATTAAGAATAGAAGAGAAACACAGACAACCAAAACATCTCAGATGAGAAAGTTTTGGTTTTTGACCATATACCAGCTCAAAAGGAGACTTTCCACTCAGAACAGAAGATGGTAACCTGTTAATTAGATAGGAAGCAGTTAAAATGCATTCAGGCCACATACTTAAAGGAATACCACTTTGAAACAACAAGCTTCTACCAACATTTAATAAGTGCCGTGTTTTCTCTCAAAGAATCCCATTTTGCTGAGAGTTATAAGCACAAGTAGTTTGATGAGTAATACCCAGGCTGCTAAACAAATTACTCATTTTATTGTTAATAAATTCAGTACCATTGTCCTGATCTCACGCTTTAATACCACACTTAAATTGATTTAGAATCAGATTAACATAGCTAACAAATAAGTTATAGACCTCATCTTTAGATTTTATAAGATAGATCCAAACAGACCTGGTAAAATCATCAACAATGGTCATAAAGTATCTAAATCCTTCTCTACTAGTGACCTTGTAAGGACCCCAAAGGTCTATATGCACAAGATCACCAATAGAGGAACTCTTATGATCACTAATAGGAAAGGATTCCCTGGTCTGTTTGGCTTTGTGACAGATGTCACAAGGAGACACATGAGAATCTTTAGTGAACTTGAGATCAAATTGAAGCATGTTCACAACTTGGTCATATGGATGACCAAGTCTGTTATGCCATAAGGATTTAGAAATATAACAAGTAACAGACATATTACCTATTGTTTGATGTTTAGAAGTAATAGAGGAGGAGTATCAAACAGATAGAGACCACCATTTTCACTACCAGTCCCCATGATTTTGTTTTGAGTCAAATCCTGAATGTAACATTTAGATTCATCAAATCCAACAAACATTCTACTGTCTTTAATTAGTTTATGCACAGATAATAGACTAACACAATATTCAGGAACTACCAACACATCATATAAAGTAACTTTATCAGAGAGTTTTAAGTTACCAATATGTTTGATTTTGGCAAGAGTACCATTGGGATGTCCCACAGTAAGGTTTAATTCAGAAATATCAACAATGCTAAACATATTAAAAGTATTGATAGTCATGTGTTGGTTTGCCCCAATCAATAATCCCCAATACTATCTTTACACAAAGCAATATTGTTGTTATGAAATTTATGAAAATTTATGTTAAAGAAAACATTATTGTTCATAAAGCTGGGTATACCTGCCATATTGGCTTGCATACTGCTAGAAGGCATGTCTTTGATAAGATTCATTAATTTCATCATCTGTTCATTAGTGATAGACATAGAGGAACCATTTTCCATAGATGAAGCATTAGCATTATAAGAAGTTTTGAAGTTAGTTTGTTTTTGACCAGGATTTTATTATACCCGTGAGGAAATCCAATTATTTCAAAACATCTATCAACAGTGTGACCAATTTTACCACAATTAGTACAAAGTAAGTTTGGATTAGGACCCCTATTATTGTTATTATTCCAGATTGACAAACTTCTTATTATCATTAACAAAGCTCTTCTTATTTTCAAATCTCTTATTTCCATTATTAGTCCAATTTGTTTTTGAAATAAATCCATAATTGAGATTTAGAGTCGAACCAGTAAGAAAGAGGCAATGCTCTATGAGACTCTTCTCTGGAAATAGTAACAAAAACATCCTTAACATCAGGAAGAGTCTCTCTAGAGAATACTCGATAGTCGATAAATTTCATTAAGACCCATAAGAAATTGCATAAGTTTCATAAGTTGATTATGTTTTAACACATCTTCTCTAGCAGCACAAGTACACATAGGCAATTTTGTCATAATATCAAATTCTCTCCATAATGAGTTAAGCTTATGATAATATTCTATTACACAGTAATTCTCCTTGTCTAAAATTATTAATTTTTTGCATAAGACTCAAAATAATAGACCCATCAAGTTTATCATAAGTTTCTTTAAGTTCAGCCAGCACCTCAGCAAAGATTTTCAGAAAAGATTTGACCAAGATATAAATCTTCGACACGTAATTCAAGATCCAAGACAACACAATAGAATTGCATCTCTCCCATTGATTAGAAAGAACATCATTAGAAGCATAAGTAGCTTTAACACATTTACCATTAATAAAACCAGCTTTATTCCTAGTATTAATAGCCAATTTCATAGCAGTAGACCAAACTCTATAGTTTTCAGTACCAGTAAGTTTAATAGACACAATAGATGATGTACTAATATCATTAGAATGAAGATGTGCGGATTACCCAAATCAAGGTTACTAATCAGATCAATATCACTAGTACCAGGAGCTATAATAAAACAAGATAAGCAATCCAAATAGCGATAAGCAATAAAAGAGACAAGAAATTATAACTTTGCAAGAAGATAAAATCCACACCCAAAAATTACAAAGTTCACCAAGGAGACCTGGGTGTGACGAGCAGTGTATTCACACCTCTCAAGGAGGCAGATCAAGGAGTTAATCACACCGTTTGCACCCCTTAACTAAAACTAAGTAATTTTTAAGAGAAGAAAGAATACTTACAGAGCTTATAATGAGAAGAACCAAATGAAAGAAATCACAACTCTCTTATTAAGAGATATTGTGAAAGAATAAGGTCCCAATAATCACCTAAAACACCATAAAGAACCCCCAAATTAGGAAATTAGGGTTTCAGATTCAAACCCTAATTTACCATATATCACCTGAAACTGCAATTAACTCAACACAAAGGTTGAATTAACCAAGAATCGATCAGATCTCACTCCAATTTTAAGAACCCCCAAAAGTTGGATGAAACCCTAGACAATCGAAACCACTAATCAATCGTGAGCCAAAGCTCATACCATGTAGAATATATAACAACACCACGATAGAATCCAACCAACCACCCCTTGATTCAAAAAGAGAGTATCAGGTTACAACTTAAGAGAAATAACAAGATTGTCACCAGGTGTGATCAATCAACCAAACCACAATCTAGGATTGATCAAGATACTAGATCAACCCAACTATACAGTGAGTAAGAAACAGAGAAGACAAGATAGTCGTGTGAAGAAGATGACTGAGAGAGTGGCAAGAAGCAAAGTGGAGTGAGGGTCTTATTTATAGGCTGCAACTTTGCTCTTGTCCATCTTTAGTCCCTGCACAAATAGAAAAGACACAAACATGGAACAAACTAGTTATGTTAGAGATAGACTAGTTCTGTGAATGACAGAACTAGTCCCTGTATATATAGAGAGAAGGTTTGTCAGTTTATTCAACAATTTTGATATTTTTTTTGTGGTAAATACACGTTTTTAATTTAATCCCGATAATAATTGTGTTCAAGTTTCTGATTTATTGTTCTTAATGTTTTATGTTACTTGATCATTTTGTTTACAAAATTTATGGTTCTAATTGTTTAGCGGTTCTACCTAATGTTTTTGTTTAATAATGTGTGTAAGTTACCCTGTTTTTGTGTTTTATGCAACAGTTGTTTTCCGGCCGGACAACTGACGGCATCAGTTTTCCGGCAATCTTGGTGATGTTAACCTTAATTATGTAAGTTACTTTTAGTCTATCGATTTTAGATTTGAAAGTGTAAATGAAAAAAGAGTCATTAGGCTACTTTTAGTCCAAATTTTTATAATAGTATGATTATTAGGGAGGAAGGAGTGGTTGCCTAATACCCTAATACCCTGGGGGTGGCACATCACCTCTATCCAATAAAAACCTTCCACCTCAAAACTACCCCAATACTACCTTAACACTACCCTAACTAGACGGAGTGGTACCCGATCCTACCCTAACACTACCTTTCATAAAAAGACAAAAAAAAAATAGAGAACAAAGCTTAAATCGAGCGGGTTCCGAGCTCGATTTCGTACAAAATGCCAAGTACCCTATGTACACGGGGCGGTGTACCCTAATACCCTAACACTACCCGATGGAGTACCCGAGCTCCACTCCGTCCACCCTTAGTGGTTTTATGAGGGCATTTGTTTTGCAGTAACATTTGATAATGTGAATGAGTATGACCGTAGAAAGAAGTGTGGAGGTGCGAATTTACCTGCTCACTTCGAATAATTGGAGCCAGGAAGACCAAGTTTCTCGTGTAAAAGCTTATCTTGGGATAGTGCATTCTTTACAACTGCTGGTATTCTTGATTTCATTATGAGTCTATAATGTGTATGTTAGATTAAAATGTTTGAGGTTCGAGTTTCAAATGCAAGATTGATATGAAGTCGTGTTTCTTTTAAAGTATTAGGATACTATTTCTATAATGATTTGTTTGAAAATGGTAAAGGTGAATATGTATCTTTACTGACGTACATGATAATTAAAGGCTTTAGGAATGCGAAATCCAAAAAGCCATCTCGATGAACTCGAAAAGATTACCTGCTTATATTTTTTATTGGAACCTGCTATCGCAACTAATAATCATAATCAATTTAAAAAATTAATCAAAACACCCTGTTACTATATCAATACAGTTTTAATAATTAATCACAATCGATAATCATTACCGGATCGAAACTGTTTCAGTTTTGAAGATATTTGTCACTCATCATAGAATAAATCTTTTTGTTGCAGACTCACGGTCTAAGCACTAAGGAAATGCTTATGTTTGATCTACTGAATTTTCCAGGATTGTAACAATGATCTTTTTGTCGTGATTTAAGATGCATGTGTGGTTGGGCATGTGGATATTGTCGATAAAATGCATGTGGATTTGTTTTTGCGCGTTTGTTTAGGAGAGGCGCTAATTCGTATGCTTGAGTATTGTAAAGTTTTCACGACCTTCAACAATTAAAGAGGTACATATGTAGCTGATTTAGTTGTTTGAATGTTTGTTATATTGATATGTTTTATACTTGAACTGTTTTAGTAGGTGACTTTAGCACTAAATAATTGTTGTTGGGAGCTTGGGATGTAAGCTCCTTGATTTTGATAGATTTAGGCTGTGTTTGGGAAAATTGATGACCATAATATGTTTGGTTCTATCCAAACACTGAATATGCTTATTAGTTGTACGATAATGTAATATGTTGATTATATGTATAAGTAAGCTTACTCGAACACCCTTTAAGGGTAAGGATAGGGACATCCGAGTAGAAAATAATAGCCAATTCAATATTTGATGATTTTGTAGAATATTGTGCATATGCGGCATTAAGGGGACATTAGTAGACCGATCAAGAACAACAACTACATAGTAATAGAAGCTGGTAATTGATTCCTTATGTCGCCCTCCTACCAATCATAGCATAAGATCATGTATGCTTGAGAAGTTGATGAATAGGTTTAGGCAATAGAATCATTATTAGTAAATATATGTATAGATGTTTCATATTCAGGTTTACGTCAATTGCAAAATAATGGCTATAAATTGCACTGGCTATAAATTGCACTCCCTTTATCTTGATGATCTCTTTAAAGTCACCAACAAATGAAATTCTTATATTGCTTCTGGATGTCCATTGTTGTCTTTTATCAGTCCTTCTTTTTGTAAAATTACCGATAGATGACTAAAAAACTGTTTAAAATCCAGCAAGTATTTAAACAAAGTGAATCTTTTTTATGTGCTAATATTACTGACAATGGAATTTAGTCTCTCAACCAAAATTGTCGCCAACTAAGAACACTAAATATTGACATGTGTCAATAAATCTTTGGAGTGGTATTCAAAGGGTGTTTACCAACATTGGCTTCCTTAAAAGCCCATAGTTGGCGGGATTACTCAAATGATAAGTGGATGTGTTCTTGAGTAATCTTGCTAATGTTATATGCATTGGAGACAATGGACTCGCTGCTATTGGTTTAGGATTTGCAACAAATCTTAAGATCCTTGATTTTAATAGGTCTAGATTTGTAACGGATGATGTTGTCCTAAGCATTGCAAAAGGTTGCCCATTATTGCAAGAGTGGAACTTATCTCATTGATATGCATTTTGTATGTTCATATTTGATAAAACAATGCATCATATGGATTCTTTTTTGTGTACAGATTGATGAGGAGGTAGCACTTAGGGTGGTGGCAGTCGACTCGGTATGGGATGCGGCATGCTCCATACCGAGCGGTTTGAGTGTTGCTTCGAATTCGGTTTGGAGCGGCATGAAGGAAGGGAACACCAAATCGGCAAACATCCCCGATTTGGTATGAATCATATTTCGACCGTTGGAAAAAAATTGTATCCGTTGGACACTTAAATACACTGTGCTTCCGGACTCCAAGGTTAACTCGAAGCCGTTTCCTTTTTCTTGGGTGCTGGGTTAAACGCTTTCTGTTCACCATAGAGGATGTTCATGGTGCAACCGAATCCAGGATATCTTAAAGACAAAGTGTCGTTTTTGGTTGGTTTGTAGGATCCGACCGTACAATCATGGGCTGATGGTTGACCCTTCTTTAATGGTGTGATCCATTGGAAGATAGCAGCTTGGAAGGCTAAAGTGGCGTTTTTATTAATGAAGTAGATCTAAGCAGAAAGAGTTGAAAAAGAGAGACAGCAAGTGGGTAGCAAGTGGGTATGTTCTTTTTATTATTTTGGGATAAAAAAATTATATATATATATATATATATATATATATTAGGTATGGGTTAGGCATGGTTGCCACTAAAAATCTATTGTTAGGTATGAGATTGGTATTAGGTGAGTTGGCGGGATATTATTGGTAGATGACTAGGCATGAAAAAAATTGATAGGCATGACTGCCACCACCCTTAGCAGCATTAATAGCTCGATTGAGGTTAGAAGAAGGTAACACTGAGTTTTGGAGGCGACGATCTCTTGTAGAATTCTTAGAACCTAAAACTTCAAAGGTACACATATATTTAAGTAGAAACTACAAATGTCTCTCATGATAATATTGATGTTGCTGAGGATTTAGGTAAGATGATGAAGCAGACAAAGAGGAGGTATTGGAACAAACTGAGGACCAAGCTGGTGATACATAAGCTGTTAAGGATAAGGAAGCGGCTGCAAATCCCCTTCAAATAAATTGGGGTTCAACTATTTAAAGGTGATAGTGCCCCAGTTAAGTCAAAAAAAATCTATGAAAAGGTTTGCCCGAGTTCCTGCAATGGGGGTAAGAATTGTACAATTTACTGTTAAAAATCAATCTTTTGGTTATTTTAGAGGTAGCACTTTCGACCCATTTACTTATAGATTTGGGTCGAATATGTTAATTTGTCATTAAGATCAATAGTGAAAAGTGAATTTGTCTACTTAATTTTTTTTTACAGTTGCAGCTTTTGTATAACAACACCAACATACCCATAATATTTTACTATACAATATTCCTTATTATGTTGGTTTGCACCTTTGGTAAATTTGGTCAGTATTGATTTGTAGTTTGTTAAATAAATAGCTAGAGACAATAATTTTTTGGAAATAAGGGGATACTTAGTTTTAGTTGGTTTGAAAAATGCAGCCTCACAAAAATCATGTTTATAACTCATCATGAATCTTGAGTTATTATTATTAGAGTTAATTACATAATTGGTCCTTAAGGTTTACCGGATCTTGCAGAGAATGTCCCTGTGTTTTTTTTTGACGGGTCATGTCCTCGTGGTTTTGATTTATTACGGGTTTGGTCCTTTGACCAATAATTATGTTAGTTGACCGTTAACTTGAAGGGTATTTTTGACTTTCCACATGTTTTGGCAAACCACAAGGACGATTTATGTAACTAACAAAAAAAAAACTTTAAAAAAAAAACGAAAAACTGTTTAAAAAAAAAACATTAATTTTTTTTTATTATACTTAAATTTGGGCTTATGTATAATGTGAAGGCCTAAGATTTTTTTTTTTTTTTTTTAATTATTATACTTAATTTTTGGGCTTATGTACAACATGAGGGCCTCAATTTTTTTTATTAACACTTAAAAAAAATTTCAAAAAAAAGTTTGTTATACTTAAATTTTTTGCTTAAAAATTTAAGTATAATAAACTTTTAAAAAATGAAAAATAAAAAAATTAGGCCCTCACAACGTGAAGGCTTAAAATTTTTTTGGCTAATGTACAACGTGAAGGTTAAAAAAATTTATTAATACTTAAAAAAAACTTTTTTTAATGCGTATACGATTTTTGCATATTTTCATCTATTTTTATACGTTTTGTATTGTTTTATAATTTTTTATATCGTTTTTTCAAAATTTTATACGCTGTTTTTTCGTTTTTATTAAATAGTTTTTAAGTATTAATAAAATTTTTAAGCGTATATAAAAACTTTTTATATAAATCTTTTTTAAGCGTATAAAAATTGTTTAATAAATTTTTTTAAGCCCTCACATTATACATAAGCCCAAATTTAAGTATAATAAATATTTTTTTTAAATGTTTTTTTTAAAGTTTTTTTTCTTTTTCTTTTTTTTTAAACAGTTTTTCGTTTTTTTCTTAAAGTTTTTTTTTTTTTTTTTTTAGTTATATAAATCGTCCTTGTGGTTTGCCAAAACATGTGGAAAGTCGAAAATACCCTGCAAGTTAACGGTCAACTAACACAATTATTGGTCAAAGGACCAAACCCGTAATAAATCAAAACCACGAGGACATGACCCGTAAAAAAAAACACAGAGACATTCTCTGCAACATCCAGTAAACCTTAAGGACCAATTATGTAATTAACTCTTATTATTATTTTCGTAATGGATTAGTTTAACTGCCATTTGACTTGTGTTTTGACTTTATTGGGACTACTCAGTTAATCTCTCAATCGTGTTGAGTGTATTTATGAGCTTTTCTGTAACATTTTGCAGGGTTATGTAATTGTTGGTGGTGTTGTTGAATTTTCAATTTTGTTTGTCAAATTATGTGGAGACTACAAAGCTTTCTTCTTTCAAGTTTAATGAATATATACATGTTTAATCAAGACTTGAGTTAGAAGGTGCAAGATTAGTGATAAACGTGGATATCATGATAATTTACTTCGTTTAAAGTATCTAAGACGTTATACATATAGCTTTGACTGTTAACTTGGCATACCCTAATGAAAAAACAAGATACTGTTAGCTGGACTGATTTGATTCATTTATAATTGCACTATTTTAAAAGAAATCATCATAGAGAAATAATCTTTGAGGTTATTGTAAGTTTGTTGGATTATAGTTGTGAGTATAAATGAGAGTTGGAATTGGTTTTATATATGTTAAATGATGTTTAACTACACAATTATGGTCGACTAAACATAAATTAATTTATGTTGACTTCTAATTGCTTAAAGTTAATTTAAATAGATTTGAGAATACCCGTGTTTTATATAAGTTGGCCTTTTGTTCTACTATAACAAATATATATGTTTCCTATTATTTCATTTATGTAGAGTTGGTTTTATAATATGACTCGAGAACACGAATTACCCGACCCGGCATATAAGTTGCCTACTACTTCATCATATGCTTAATATACACTCAATTATTCTTTCGATGTTTTTAAGGGAAAAATTGTGGACAAAAATGTCCTTTCGAAGAGTGGGACATTCAGTATTCTCGCACGGACAATTTTATGTAGCTCTAACAAGAGTCAAAAGCAAGAAGTGTCTAAAAGTTCTTTATTGTGACATAATATGACAACTATGACAATTTTACAAATGATGTTGTCTACAAAGATGGCAACCATAAAATCAATTTCAAACTACAAATTTTACTATAACTTGATACATAAAAAATTTTGAAAGTAAAAGAATAAGTTACAGGTTAAAACTTTATCATTTTTGTATATTTTTACCAAACTAACGTTCATGAAACTTTCTCGAAAGTTGGGCTTTTTTTAAAGCATTATGTTTTTTCTTATGGCCAGATGTATGTTGATCAAGGCTGTCAAGATCGCGATCCTGCGTAGGATCGTTTTTGTCTTTGCAAGATCGAGATCGTAGGATCGGATCGCGATCCTACCAATTTGTCATAGTTTGTAAACAAATGATAAACAAGTCAAACTGTTTTACACTTCTACTCAACGTCAAAGATAAATTCATATAATATTTTCTTGAAAATGACAAAGTTTAAATTTCAAATAGCAAAGTAATAATAAAACACAAAAAAATCAAGTTTTAATCGTTAAATTAACGATTTAGCGGAATAATATTACATAACATGAGTCCTAAATGTCTCAAAACATAAGAGTCATCTACATGATTTCAATGAAACAAACATTTCATTAGTGGCATTCCAAAACATACCATTTGATTAGTTTAATCACAATGAAGTAAAGTAAATTGATTTATGGAACACTTTTAAACTATAATCTATTTAGAAAAGTAGAAAACTAGGTATAAACTATAATCTATTTAGAAAATGAAACAACAGTTGTTTACCTATTAGACATTAGTAAAACACACGTTTGTTTTTTGGCCTAAGCAAGTGATATGGACTTAAAAGATAAAAAAAAAAAAAAAAAAAAAAAAAAAAAAAAAAAAAAAAAAGGTGAACTCGGCTCGCGTGGCGATCCTACGATATTACGGGCGATCCTACGATCTTACTTACGATCCTACCACATATGCGATCCTACTACGATCCTACACGGTTTTAGCTAGTAAACACGTAAACTCGTACGATCCTACGAGTTTACACGCGGTCTTGACAGCCTTGATGTTGATGTTTCAAGGGTTAAAGAGCAAAGAAGGGTTGAGAGTTCTAGAAATAGTAACTATACTGATAAAACAAACAACGTTGTACTTAAAGAAGTTTTACACAAACTTAGATAATGCGGATGTTTGTGCTTTTTGTTGATGAGCAATGATGTCGATTTTTATTGTATGCATGAATAACTTAATATAATTACAACTTATAAGTATATGTTACATTTAAATAACTCTTTTGTTTATTATAATTTTAATAAACGACATATAATTACATTACACTTATCTTAAATATATGTAAACAATATAGCGAAAACAAACCCAAATACAACAGTTAAGATAAGTGTACAAACTGCAACAGATGCAACAAGTCCAACCAGAGTTTTCAAGAGAATGTATGTATGCTTAGGTGCTTTGAAGGAAGGATATAAAGCTTGTCAAAGAGAGTTGTTGGGGTTAGATGGTGCTTTTATGAGGGGTCCTTTTCCTGGTCAGCTTCTTACAGCAGTCGGTATAGACATCAACAATGGAATATACCCTTTAGCCTATGCGGTTGCAGAAGCTGAAAGTAAAGACTCGTGGATTTGGTTTCTTGAATATCTAGGAGATGATCTTGACTTGCAACCAAACTCAAACTACACTTTTATCAGCGACAGGAAAAAGGTGATGTTACCTTTTAGTTGATTATATTCACTTGTATTTTCGATAAATGCTACTTTTATTAGTAATGAATTGATGTTTATTTGTTTAGGGTATCATTCCAGCATTAACAACAGTATTCCCTAGTGCTGAACACAGATATTGTTTGAAGCACATCTATGATAATATGAAATTGCAATGTAATGCTAAAGCATACAAGGAACATTTGTGGAGATGTGCAGCAGCAACAACCGTCCAACAATTTGAGGCAGCCATGCTGGCATTCAAGAGTTTTAGCGAACCTGCCCATGCTTGGTTAAGTAAGATACCACCAACCCATTGGTCAAGGTCGCATTTTTCAGGTACTAACCAAATCTATGTCTAAGTGTACATCTTTTGTTCTACTACATTGTTCAACACTGTTGTTTGTATAACTCAAATATGTTGTATAAATGTGTAGGGAGGGCTCATTCTGATGTGTTACTTAATAACATGTGTGAGGTGTTCAATGGGAAACTATTGGGAGGTAGGCACCAACCCATCATTACTACTTTGGAATACATTAGAGAATACTGTATGAAAAGAATAGTAAATGTTGTGAATGTGATTGACAAGTGTGCCGAACCATTAACACCAAAGGCAACACTCATGTTAGACTTGATAAAGAAATAGGCTTATAAGTACAACGTTTTACCGGTTGAAGGAGATAAGTATCAGGTCATTGGATGGGGAGATAAGTGTTTTGTGAATGTTGAAGCTAGGGCTTGTACATGTAGAAGATGGGAGCTTACAGGTATGCCATGTAAATACGCTGTTGCTACCCATCGGTATATGAGCTTCAATGGAATGCAAGTAGGATCTGTTGAATCATGGGTTCATCCATGTTACTTGCTTAAGACTTGGGAAGAAACTTATAAACACTACATCCAGCCAATAAATGGTTATCAACATTGGAATAAGTCACAAGTGCCTACAAGCATTCTTCCATCTAAACATCATAAACCATTAGGTAGGCCACGAAAGAAAAGAACTAGGGATTTTACTGAAAATGATAATAGTGAGAAAACCAGTAACTTGTCACAGTCTAGTAAGAGTGTGGTTTGTAGTATATGTGGAAATGCTGGACACAACAAGAAAACATATCTTGGGCAAGGAGGTGTAACAGGAAGTCAAGGCAGTACACAACAGTCTCAAAAAACAGGTTTATCACAGCCAAAAGTTACAACAAAGAAGAAGGCAAAGGTTAAAGGTCACAACTTTGAAGGAAATGAAAAACTTCAGTGTCAAACTGATGCTCAATCTCAAGGCGATTTTCAACCAAATGTGGTCCAGTCTCAATCTGGAAGCCAAATTGATGCTGCTTCTGGTGGTTCTCCAAAACAATTTTGGACTAAGACCAAGATTATAGCAGCAAAGCTGTCTTCACCACAAAAAAATGTTGGTTAAGCATATGAAAGCCAATGTTTTCCATCGAATATGTATTCCCCTAAACATTACTTGCTGTCTTTAAACAATGTCTATTTCTGAACTTTGTAGACTACAAAATTTTATGCATTTGGAAATATATCCATTTGCATTATGTATGAAATCATGTCATGTTAGTCTATGGGTAAAATTGTGTCTTAATTGTATTGATTTGCCACTTTACCCATTTCTACATATTGTAACAAGTTCATACGCATATTAACTGTTGAGTTTTACAAAGTCAATTACTGTTCACCCATCTTTGAAACTTCATAGGTATTTGATACTTGGATCTGTTTTTCTTATATCTGTGTTTTGAGTTGGATACTGTTATTCTATTATCACAAACAGCAATGAAGAATCAAAAATGGATGAACAACACCATATCAAGTTTATGTTGATACTCAAAAGTGGTGTCTGTTCATCCATCTGTGATCATTCATCCATCTTTGATAGTTGAATATGTGTTATGAGTTTGATCGTTTTACTAGTATTTGTGTTGCAACTGAGGCGGATATATGAATTTTTGTTGCAAGGACCTATTAGTAAAGGCAGCACAAAGATAAGGACCAAAGCATAAAAGAAATATAATATTGCCACTGTACAAGGACCAAACATTATCAACCAAGAGACTATTTTTAGTCAACCTACACTAAAACTTCTTAAACACAACTTACCCATTGCATACCATCTACCACCGATCCATAACACAAAAACCAGTAACTTTCTAAACCCTATAGAAAAACCATAGAAAAACTAAGAAGATTGTTAGTGCAAATATTATGATATTTAATCTATACAGTCTCGTTGGTTTTGATTGATGACAAACATGTAACTTGTAATATATAACGTAAAATGTACAAGTTACTTGTAATTACATTTGTCTCAACATACATTCAACACCTCTCGATGTCTCAAGTCCTCGTATGTTACAACACAGGTTCGTACATGTTTGTTATGTGGCATTATGATCAAACCCATTAACAAATCATATAGAATGTTTAAAATACGTTTAGAGTCACTAAGTATTTTAATAGGTTAACCATTCTATTTAGAACCTCATTTTACATTTTGCATTCACAAGTATTTCAAAAGGTAACTAGACATTTTATTAACTAGTTACATAATACATTTTACAAGTTTACTTTGATAAACATTTTAATCTAAAAATGGAAATACATGTTACATCATGGCATGCATCATCTTTGAAATCCTTGGAAGATCTCTTGAATATATTGGTTAGATTGACACTCAATATATCAAATGTGATCTTGGTAAGATATGGTAAAATCTTGAAAAGATTTGAAGAAAGATTTTTTATATTTCTTGTCAGGCACCCACGACACCAAAATGCATAAAGGGCGGAACCCTTTATTTGGTACCGTGGTCCGTGGACGATCCTGTCCCCTTTTGCCTATAAATAGAAGCCCATTGTTTTCTCATTTCTTCACTACTTGAAAACACACCTTCTCCACCTTCTTGCATACATTTAGATCTATCATTAACAATGTAGTAACATACATTAAACACCCTAATGATCATGATCATAATGCTTCTAACATTCCTCTTTGTTGTAAGCATACTCTACATTGATCAACCAAGGAAAGCTTGGAGATCTAGCCATCCCAACTCACCACAAGCTGAAGATCTATCACAACAAGTTTAGGGAACTTGTGATCTTCATCATGAAGGCTTCCTATCAATGGAAGTTCATTTAGAAGTAGTATTTCATATCCATTAGACATTTGTGTCATGGATCATTAGTGTAAACATCATTGCATCATAACAACACTTTCACCAAACTAGATTAGATGGTTTATGTGTTTGTGCCATAAAACACAAGGTTTGTTATGTTGGGCCATAAAACATAATGGGAGTGGTTGTACCCGTGTAAAAGAACTCGACATCTAGCTTAGTGTCGGAAATATTGTATAGGCGACGTTAGGTTGGTTCTACCTCGAACTAGAACCCGATATTTAGCTTTGTACCGAAAAAGTGTAGCGACGATTGTAAGGTTTTCTCCGCCGAGAAGGGAGCTTGTTGATTTAGTGAAGTAACACTCGAGTTAGGTACTCGGGAGTGGAGTAGGCGGAAAGAGATCCGTGACCGAACCACTATAAATCATCGTGTTCGGTTTGCACTTTCCTTTCTTTATCTCTTTACTTTTATAGTTGCACTATACTATTGCTTGTGATGTGGTTTGATGTTAATACTTGTGTGACAACATGGTTTACTATGCTTTACATTGGTCACAAACAATAATTGGAACTTTCATATTATAACAAGCTTCATAAGCGATTTGATACTAAAGATCTAAAGTTTTTAAACGGTAACGTATTCAACCCCCCTCTACGTTTCCACAATTGGTATCGAGCCACGTGCTCTTATTTTCAAAACAAATGGTTTTTAAAATAGAGTACGATCCATGTATCAAATTACCGTTGAAGCGAAAAATAATATGAAAAATGCTTTGCTTGTTATACTTAGAAATTTTGTTGTTAAATGTAACTTTGTATACAAGCTTGAAGGTTTTCTTGAAAAATAAAATAAAAGTTTGTTGAAAGAACTAGTAAGTATTGTATTGTGTGCTTATAGAAAATTTACATAAGTAGTTGAAAAATCACCTCTGTAAATGTTTAAGATAAGTTACATAAGTAGATATGTTGTTAAATATGTATATTATATGTTTACTATGAAATCTAGTAAGTCACACACGTTTTCTCTATGTCAAATACTATTTTTGGTGAATCTGTCTCAGAGGACCACGGCACCAAATATTATAAAGGGCGGATCCCTTTATTTGGTTACGTGGAATCCGTCTGCATATGCAGCTGGGCAACTTCAAAAAATCATAACTAATTAACCGTAAGTCCGTACGAGTCGAGCCACCTATCATTTTAAAGGGAATTGAGTCTACTTTCACTTAAAAATACTTTCATGGCCTGAGTCTAATTTTAAATAAGTAAAATAGACCAAATACTATAGTATGTCTAAAATATTAAGTTTCGCTTTAACATAAAAACTCAAAATTTTGAATCAAACAATTTAAGTTGGTATTCTTAGAACTTTGATACAACTTCTTTTGAAACTAATTAATTTGGTAATATGTTTAAAGGAAACTAATCAAGCTTGGTATACATCGTCATATTTAAACGCTAAATGACTAAAAGTGTTTTTCTTGTTATGCTATGCTAAATGACCACTTGTTTATTTTGTTTGCATATATGTTGCTTGCTTATTTTCAAATTGTTGTTTACACTTGTTTGTTTGCATAATATAAGTGTCAATCTTGCCATGTTATTTATTCGCTAGTTTGACGATTCCTTGTTTATGCACAATAGGACTTTGCTAGATTTTGTGCACTAAGTTGGAAAATTGTTTTACCATCGCTTGTAGAATTAGATAACTTTCTTTGCATAGGTTATACTAAAATCTCGCATAACTTATGAAATGTCATAACTCAATTATCAATGAGTACTAACTAAATTAGTCAAGTACTTTGAAATATGGAGTTTTTAAGAGAGTGTTTGGTACAAGGACAAAAACAATGTTGTATGATGTAATATATGTGTTTTCGCTTTGTAGGATGATAAAATAACTTAAAACATTAATGTATGCTAACCGGTTCATGCAGGGGGATAACACACGGGTGTTATCAAATTTTACCCATTTTCACTTATATGTGAAAATCGTTAGCCCTTGGTCAAAGTCTATGCTCCACTATGTTTGTATATATGTTATTGACTTTTCCTAACTAGAAATGATTAATGTCAAATGTTTTAAGCAAAAATTCGTTTCAAAAAGTCCCCGATACTTAAAAATGGGTCTGTGAAGATTTCGGGTCACCACGGACCAGACGGCACCAAATATTTGGTTCCGCCCATTATAGCCTTTGGTACCGCCATACCAAAGGACCGGGCGACACCAATTTAAGGGTTCCTGATGTGTAAAGAAATGGTGCCGTGGATCCTACAGGTAAGTTGTTGTATTTTACTAAATCCCGCAATCTAATTTACCAAATTTCGTTTCTAGGATAGTTGTTAATGCATATCTTTCATATCTCATTCAACACATCCTCAATGGATTAACTTAGGATGTTTGACATGATTTTAGACACTTCCATCTCATTAAACCACCATCTTTGTATGGATTAACATCAAATCCATGAATCCTTAGTTCCATAAATCGACACATTCAGGATGATCATTTTCACACCTTCACATTTACTTTTCCTCAAGCTTAGCATTTCTTAAAACAAAGTCAAAATGACAAAATCCTCAACCTCAAATAATCCACTTAAGAAAACCACTAGGATTAGCATTCGATCTTGTTGCTTCATTAACTTGAACTCTTCATCCTTCGACTCATTACCTCTCAACATCTCATCACCCATTCAAGATGTGAACTTTCTAAACTTAAGTACTCCAACTCCACCACCAAAATCACCCACAATTATGACCACTTCACAACCATCCAAAACACCACCAACATCTCCTCACCCATTTGCGGATGACTTAGATGACTTACCGAGACTAACAAACCTGGACTCATTATTTGCAAAGGTATCATACACAAGTCTATCATATGACTATAGATATTGTTTTGTATCTACATGTATTGCCTCACTTGGTTAACATGAAAATAATGTGTCATCCTTCAAGACGATAAGTATTTACATAGAGTCATAACTCACACGTATGTTAAAGACATACTATCAAGTCTTGTTTTCCTTGAGTTCAATCTAAGCTTTATAATCTCAACAAATTAGGATTGACAACTTAAGTATTTCATCCGAAATATTCAAGTATATGCGACTTACGATTGTAGTCATTAAAAGTCATATCCAAAAAATCAACACCCAAGTATTTTAACAAACACATGTTGAAACACTTATCCAAAGCAAACAACCCACTGTGCCACTTATCCCTCTTTGACACCTACTATCCCTCTTCCATCTTTTGGCACCATTAAGCGTATTGCTCATGAACTTCCAAGAGCATCCTTTAAATCAAACGTGCCCTTTCAAGGTGAACCTATACCTCAAGCCCCTAAGCTTCATAGACATAACCAAAACCTCAAGCACTTCACCCACTAGTTGTAGCAACCAATGAACCATGAGAATTAGTATCCGTACTTTTTGTGTTCAACATCTATGGACAAATAATCAACCGAAGTACTCCCATAGCACAACAAACCCCTACATCACCACATCCTTATTTAGACACACTAGAAGACCTACCACCTAGGTCAACCAATCCACCATCCTTACCATCATTTGAATTCATTGAGTGTGTTGCTAAAAAAGCCCTTGTGTCCAATACTTGTACTAAATCAAATGCACGTTTGAACAAAACTCAAACATCCTTTCCCACATATAAGGACTTAGATAATTCATTATGGCTAGAACCTCAACTATCAAATAAGCATGGTGCTCTTGGTAATTGTTGACAATTTCCACTAGGTATAAGTAGTACTACCTTCACAAATTATCAAAGTATTAGTAATACTTTGTCGTTAAACTTCTGCATAAATTTCGTTAAACTTCAAATCAACATTTTAACAACATATGTTAAAATGCAATCTCAAAGCCAACATCATACACCCCAAGCAACAATGACTCTTGAGGAGTATACATAAGAAACTGAAGTGAATTCCTCTTGTCATCATCTAGTGAATATAATCTTGAGACCAAGTTTATTTAGATGGGACTATCCGATTCAAACACTTTGGCTTCATATCTTCATTTAGGAAAACATGATGTTTTGAAAAACATTATGACTAAGAATTCATGCTAAGCTTTCATTTTGTTAAAAGGATATTGTATATCCTATGCATCACTCTTGCGACATAAATAGTTGTGTTACAAGAGATTTCATTACACCTCATTGGCTAAATGATCTTGAAACAAACATCTACAAGTTCTATGAACTAGCATATCCAATTCATCTTGTCATACTTATTTTCATAAGCATGATAACTGTATCCCATAGGATAATCTCATTTGTTGAAAGATACTATTTGTATCCATTTCCTTTCAAGCGTACATCATAACCTAACCTTGCTCATCCAAGGTTAAAACTACACATCTTCTAGAACATACACATGATCTATTGAAGTTGGTAACCTTATTTAGATTCTTGTTAAATAATATTCCAAAGAGCTCTCTTGAGAACATTCTTAGTTTAACATATTCCATTCTCTAGTCTTAGATGATCAATTCACATTTAAAGTACACACTTCAACTCAACATAAAAGATGTCATCCATTAGATCATACAATTAGCTGTGTAATTTGAACAACTTTAGATTCTAAACACAAGATTAAAACACATTGTTAAAATTCATGTGTATAACATGACGTCTTCATCACCTTAGTTATATTGCATATTAGTTAAGTCACATTAAGCCAAGTATTGATAAACTATCATCTTTTATGCACTTTAATATGCAAAAGTAGGAGTTCCCATCTTTCTAACATGAGAATGACTACTGGAGAACCTATTGCACTAGAAACTCAATTTGACCTAACGGTTGAATTGCTTCCTAGAGAGAAGTTGGGTATGTGGAATCACCCGTTAAAATGGTCGTGTTTAGCCTTAATTGAGCACCGCTAGTAATAGTCTCATATTCATTCTCCAACTTGAAAAATCTGTTTTCCTATACTTGCCTAAAGTAAGTGTTAAAACATTGATAGTTTACCTCACCTTAGGAATACTAATCAAACAAGTAGTATATATGACTTTTCTTTTAAAACCACTTGCATTGCACTTACATGTGTTGATTACATGTTCTTGTTTGATACGATAAGTTGATTTGACATTATCTTAGTGTTTGATAACTAGTCAAATGTAGAAACCTTAGTAAAACCACTTGCATTGCACTTACATGTGTGATTATGTTCTTGTTTAATTTTATAAGTTGATTTGACATTATCTTAGTGTTTGATAACTAGTCAAATGTGTAAACCTTAGTACGTTTTATCTTCATAATGCTTGTATTCTTGTTTCATGCTACTAAATGTTTAAACCTAAACTTTATTTGCATGATACTTACTTTGAATTGTTTTTAGCATAATTAACATGTTACTTATGAACTCTAATATGGCATTCTGATACGTGATAATTTTGATATGATATATTTGTGTTTGAAAGCTATTAGTTGGCATTCATTACATTGATGTGTAGTATGATCCAAATGATACATGCTCTTGTTTAAAATGATCAATTGTCTTGACATTTTCTTGGTGTTTGATACCTACTTGATTAATTGTCAAATGTGTAAACCCTAGAAAGTTTTTGTGATGATTTATGCTACTTAATGTTAAGTGTAAACATGATTTGCATGATATTTAAGGTTGAAGAAATTTTGTCATCTATATAATGTTTCACATGACTAATGTGTTATTTGTGAACTCATAATATGTCATTAATGTATCCATGTTTGAAAGCTATTGTCCTTTGTTGACATTCCTTAAATCTATGCACAAGATGGTCTAAATGATACATGCTCCAAATTGTTATGTCTTAAACATGGCTTGCATGAATCTTTCATCTTGTTTCTTTTGCTTCTTGTCACACTATTTGTTTGCTACGCGTGCATAAACATATAATTGTCAAAAAGTGCTTTTGGTATGACTAACTTTAGAAGCCTTTTTATCTTACAAATTAATCACATAGATTATTGTATATCCAAGTATGCTTAGTATCTAAGTCTAACGACAAAACAATCTCATAATGAAATGTCTTGAATAAAGTCTTGAATAAATATTCTTGCATAATATGATTGTTTTGATGCTATCTTGTGTGGTGATTTCTTGTCTACTAAGTGCAATGTGTTGTTTTTGCTTATATAATATGTTATCATTTGATTTCTATCATGTTAACATCTTTTGTCACTAACAAATTTGTTTTGTAGGTTGATAACAAATTATTTGTTATCTCACTTGGTTTTAACTTTTATATGCTCATTTTGCATAATCCCCTTTATTGCTACATAGATTAGTAATATGCTTTATGGGACCCCTACACTTGCATATAGTTTAAAAGCATATAGAATTAAGTTCTAGCGGGTTGGCTTTGCATTTTTGTCTTTCAACCGACCTCTTTCCAAATCTCAATTTAAGCTTCCGCTTTCCAAAAATCATCTCCATCATTATTTAGTTATAACAATACTCTAATCCTCTTCACTTCCTATTAGGAAACCACATGCCTCATCATACGATCATCTCGTATTAATCGAGAAGAGGTACGTGACTTTAAGGATGAAGTTCATTGTATGCTAACCATCATCCAGAAAAACATCACTAAGCTCATCTCTTTTGTTAACTCGAATAATCTCCTAAACACTTTGTTGTCATTCCTTATTTGATACATACACATTATTAGTTGGATGTCCACCATTAAGGGGAGAGAAATCCATTCACATAATTGTCTTTTGTCAAAATTTATGTCTCTTAGACTCTAAAATACCAACACATAGGTAAACACCACTTAGCTAAAACCGGTTCATGAAACCACAACTAGTTCAACCTTTTAACCTTATATCACAAGTTTGCACCAATACCTCATCAAGTGAAAAAAAAACATCATGTGTTTTTTACAAACTTCTTCATCTCCACAATCAACGAATCTAGGATTTTCCTTAAAACTAGCACCTTACAACTTCACTATCTAGAACACCATCATAGGATCTTATCCTTTCTCGCTTGACATATATCATGCATGTCATTGTTAGTGCAAACGATATATTAATCAAAACACCCATTTCCAACACGTTGGTCCATCCAACTCTCACTTATATGATGTCATTCTCATCCTCATATAGGTACTCATTATTATTATTATTATTATTAGTATTTTCCATATTGTCTTCACTTCTTTTCAAAGTGATAATCATCCATGTCGGTCAAAACCATGCTAATACTACCTTTCCCATTGTCACCTAAGAATAGGTCATTTTATAATTGTGTCAATCAATAAACAAATTTATCTTCATCGCTTATATCATCTTCATTATAATATTCTTAGATAGAACGCATTATTGATTACTCCTGGGTTGAAGCATATGAGAACTTGCTCAAAACAATAGGTTGTTAGCATCAATAAATCATTCAAATCATAACCCTTATGCATCATTGAAATGCAATGTCCATTCATATTTTTTTTTTCTTAGCTTTGGTCACTTTAAATGACGAAAGGATTGCATGATCCATATTTTGCTATATATATGAAGTTTAACTCCTTAATAGCTTCCTACCTAATCACCACCACCTTCCATCACCACTTTCACTAATCATCACCACCATGGATTAGCAAAACTTACTTTTGTAAATCTCGAGTCATCTACCATCACCACATGAATCCTACTAGTAAACCGACACTAGCACCACTAGTGGCAATAACCCTGATGAAGACTTCATATCTTCTTTCTAGGAACTATTTTGTAGGATTTTATCATATTATATTCTCACTTTTCTTATGATTGAAATTAGGAGACTACACTTTAGATCTTTCGATTATATCATTTATCATATATATACATCTTATTTTTCTTGTGAAAGATGAAATATATTGCACTAATGTTTTTCATTGTAGGTTCATCATCATATACACTCGATTGTATATAACTTACTCATCTAAGGATGAAGTTTGCATCAATTATTTTTCTTATTTTAGGTGCTTCTTGACACCCTAGAACAAGGAGGAATATCCTTTAAGCACTCATATTGCATCGCCTATACACTTGGTTGTATATGACATATTTGTCTAAAGACAAAGCTTCTATTATACTAATATTTATTTTGAAGGTTCATCTTGACGCCCTAGAGCAAGGTGAGCTTCCGTCAAGAATTCTATGAATGCATCTTATACACACTTTGTTGTATAACACTTACTCGTCCAATGACTAATATAGTTTTGCACTAATATTTGTTTTGTAGGTTTTTAATCATACCCCGACGCTCAAACAAGGGAGCATGCACGCATTTAGCATCATTCTCACTTTTCAACAAGCATTTGTGCTTCGATAAAAAGTGGAGAAAATAGGCTAACATTGCTATGCATTTTTCTTTTTCATATATTTCTCATAAATTTTGTTGCATAAAACTAACCTTGATGTAGGTTAAGCCTCTTTATTTGATCCATGGATCCGCTACCAAACAAGGGACGGATTGAAGTGGACGTTTAACTTCACTAGGGATGATGCAAGCTCGCCTTTTGGGGAGAAATAAAGTTAAACTCCAAGGACACGCCCTTTTGTTTCTGGGTAAAGGGGAGAAGAGTGTAAACGGAGAAGGTAATGTAAAGGTAGTAAGAATACAAGTAACCTTTTACATTTTACTTTCTATTACGTTTACATATCTTTGTCATCATCAAAAAGGGGGAGATTGTTAGTGCAAATATTACGTAACCATGCCTCCCCGAATGATTCATCAAATCTCTGAGAAAATTTCATTATCTCATTCTTAAGACTTGTGGTTCGAGATGGAGGATAGAATTCGTTAACGAACTTAGTGACAAGATCTTCCCATGTCTCAATAGAACGGGGCTGTTTCTCGCCAATTCCGGGCTTGTCCCTCTAGAGAAAATGGGAACGTAAGAAGCTGATAGTCATGTGACATTTTGTACTTGATGGTAGATGCAATCTTGTTAAACCATCAATGTGTGCATGAGGATCATCCCGCCAAAACCATAGAATTGGCTTTGGGTTACGATTAAGCAAAACCCGTTTTGAGCTCGAAAGTTTCAGCCACGATGGCTAGGACAACAATAGCATCTCCGTAACCCTCGATGGGTGCTTGGAGAAGCTCATTCATGGGTTTGCTCTTCGCCATTTTCGACAGAGGTGGTGGTGGTAGACGCTCGCCACGGCCGGCTGAGCCTAACGCCCTTACGCCTACACGAGAATCTTTCCAAGTTCAGTGGACTTTAGAACTGAAGAACGAAAAGCATGCACTAAGTATAAAAATCAATTTTCAAAACAAATGAGGCAGCGATAAAGTGAACTTAACCAATAATCACAAATGAAATGGCTTTGAAAAAGGTACACCCAAATCACAAGTGACACAAAGGCAAGTTTTAAATCCGATGTTCTGAACTTATTATGGTCACACCCCCAGTTGGTAGGTGTACTGCCTTGATTTGCGGTGGTTGATTTTTATGTATATTAAGTACCACCTAAAAAGATTAGGTAAGATTTGTGCAAAGGTTTAAAACTTTGGACATATGGAATCGTCTCGTTTAACCAAATCGTATCTCTTCAAGAATCACCTTAAAAGAGAATACAAAATAGAAAACGTTCCGATTGTTTTGTTGTTTTATATTGTTTTTTGGTTTGTTAACACTTTAGGAAAAGTGTTAATGAACTTTTTGATATTTTATATAACTTTTAAAAAACTTTTACAAACGATGGGGTATGTGCAAGAATGGGTCCTAAAATGGCTAAACACACGCTAAAGCCTCCCGGCAAATGACGCCAAAATTTTGATTTGTCCTCAACCGTCAAGCTACCTCACACAAGCTAGCCACTTGTGAATGGCTAACCGAAGCTTAAAAACAACCGTAAAACAAACTCGATGAAGATCAGAGAATATAATGAATTCCCGGGTCGTTAAGTCCCACAGAGACTCAATGGTGTGTAAACACTAATCAGACGATAGAATGATCACTAAGGATAGTGATCAAGTAAAGGTTTGATTGAGAAATTACACTACTGATTGCTTGGAATGATATAGGATACGAATGGAAAGCATAAACAATCGATGAAACAAACGTAAAACTTACGCTTAAAACTAAGTATATGTACAAAATAAAAAGTGAAATCTAAGAAATAAAAGACCTAAAAATATAAAAATGACATTTTTTAAAAACCTAAAAATAAAAGAAAATTATTAGAAAAAGAAAATTATTTTTATAACTATTTAATTAATTATTATTAATTAAAACTATTTTAACTATTTAATAAATACTCTAAAATAGAAGAAAATACAAAATAAGGCTAGAAAAATAAAATTTTGATTCAGAAAAATCTAAAATATTATAAAACTAATTTTAAAATTAAAAATATATTTTCACACTTTTTATCTAATTAATACTAATTAATTATTATTTAAAATACACTTAAATACTAGAAAATATCAAATAAACCTGTAAAAATGAAATTTCAACTTGGAAAATCTAAAAATATGATAAAATAATTTTAAACTGAAAATATATTTTTATGCTTTTTAACTATTTATTACTAATTAATTACTATTTTAACTAATTAAAATTATAATAAATACTAAAAAGATTAGGAAAATTATAAAACTTTTTCTAAAAATACTATATGATGACAGAAAACTAAGAAAAATAGAAAAACAAGATTTGCTTATGAATAAGCTAAAAAGAAAATTCAAAAGCTAAAACCTATTAAATAAACACTATCACTGATTTTAACTTGATATTTTTCTGGATTTTCTTTTTGAAAACTACTTTACTACTGATATTATGAAACTTTAATAAAGACAAAAATTTTACAAAACTACAATAAGCAGTTTTAGAAGCTTATTGGCCCAACAGTTATGCTTAAGAGCTTATTTGGTGAAATAAGCTCAAACAAGCTCACACACTGAAACAAAAACTCAAATAAGATGGAAACAAGCTATATGAAATGAAATGAAGCTAAAAGATACAAATAAGCACACTAAAAAGCTAGGAAAAAGCAGATAAGCTCTTGTGATTAAAACATAAATGGGACAAGCTTAGGGCTTATTGTGCCCTAACAAACAAGCTAGAAAAGGAAAACTTAAGCTTGGGACTCAAAGAGGACCGTGTTGGCTTTCCAAAGAACCAAGTATCAAAAGCTATGGACAACTATAGAGCTTATGGCAAGCTTATGAAAGTGGTACAGACCACTGCTCGTCTCACGAGTCGGGTTGGTGCCGAAGTTTTGGGACAAAGTTTAAGCACTAGCCCCTACCAAACAAGCTTCAAAATGAAAAAAAAGGCTTGAGACCTCAAGCTGACTTGGATGGCTATCCAAAGAACCAAAGATCACAAGCTAAAACCAACAATTAAGCTCTGTGCAAGCTTTTCAAAATGGTGCCATTCACTGCAAGCAGGGCATGGTTTCGAACAAGGTACTCACAAGAAGCTAGTCAAAAAGCACTTAACAAGCTGATTCTAAGAGATCTAGTATTTTTCTAATTTTGTTAAGCAACTGAACTTTAATACCCTAAGAGCTTTTAAGCTAAAACTTATTATTAAGCACAAGAAAAATATCTATTTTATTCAAAAACGACCCAATGAAAATTAATTTTTAAGAAAAACTAAAAAAGTTGACTAAGATGAACTTTTGATCTGATTTTAAGCACTGAATATGTTGTATTAAGGTTTGTTAAGACTAAATTGAGCAACACTAACAACTTTCTAACACAAAATCATGATCATGGAACCTAAAATTCCAACAAAGGAAACACACAATATTTGATCCAAAGGTATTTTGACTTTGAGCTTATAACACCGGTTTTCTTGGTTGATATGAGATATTAGGACTAAGTTAAACACAGAACAACCAAAAGCTATAACACAAACACTCTAAATCACAGATAAACAAGCTAATGCAAACACCCCTTTATGAGACTGTTTGAGAGATTTTCAAAGCTAAACAAAGATTAAAACCATTAGCTTGATTTCAGACCTTATATAATCACTTATTAAGACTAATTAAGCATTAAACAACAACCATTACAACATAAAACTCAGAAATGACCATGATGCAATTTAATCTGTTACAAGGAAATTTTATAAACTTCAAATTAAAAGTACAACCAACTTATTTTAATGATCAACTACACTTAACTATAACTAATTAACACAAATAAACAGAAATTTAAATGCTGAACAATTACAACAAGAAAAATGCCAAGATGATCAAAAGTGCTTACAAATGCTTATCCAAGTGAAAACAAAGAACTAGGAACCAAGAGCAATCCTAAAGGCTTACCACTAAGCCACTAACCCAAGGTCATCCATAATCTACCTCGCCCAAATTTGTGAATGCCATTTCCAACCTGATTTTTGAATTTTCAATGATTATTTGGTATT